>CM074727.1:21784746-21934746 GCA_037306005.1 Rhinophrynus dorsalis | reverse complement strand
TGATGCACTTATATACGCACCACTCAGTCTGATGTCCTAAAAAGAGGGACACCAGGGTGGGAAAGTGGGACAGAGGGATTTGGGTCTAAAAGAGGGACTGTACCTCCTAAAGAGGGACACTTGGGAGGTATGGAATATAAAGAGATGTCAGGAAGCGCAGGGGGGGTATTGGCCAAAGATATGTAGAGCAATGAGAGGTTATTATACGTTTCTCCCCAGAGCCTGAACATGGGAGATCTCCAGAATGAGACGTCCACTGATGTCACTGAATCACCGACAGACTTCAAAATAGAGACTATAAGTCATGGGGAGCTGCCCATAGCTTCAGCCGGGCCCCCAGAGATTTGGAAGACAGGTGGCCGTCTGCTGTCGGGGCTGCTGGGGATCAATGTGGTGCTGCTGGGATGTGCGCTCATTAGCAGTGGGGCCTTTTATGAGGTGTCAGTGGTAGAACGAGAGGTCCTGTCCTTCCTCAGTGTTCTCATGGGCCTCAGCGGCTGCTGGATGGTCATTTACCTGGTGTGGACGTCTAGACACCCACATAACCTCAATCTAAAGGACTCACATGCCGGGCCCATCTGGCTAAGAGGTGAGTAGGAAACATTTCTTTTTCTTTCTGTTTCAGCGGGTTACATGATCCCCCTCCATGCCCCTCACTCTTTTTCTGCTTGTCTCAGGTGGTCACATAATCTCCCAATGTCCCCCACTACTTGCTCTGTCTCCCTCAGGAGGTATATGATTAGGGTTGCCACCCAGCTGGTATTTTACCTGCAGGCTGGTAAAAAATTGGCATCTGTCCAATGTTAAGTCTATGGAGGGAATGCTATGGCCTGTATTTTTTTGACGAAAAGGTGGCAACCCTATATATGATGACCCCATGTCCCCTGATCCTTTTTCTGTCTGTCCCAGGAGGGTTAACCCACCCCCATTTTAATCACTCCTTGTCCTGCCTGTCTCAGGGGATTACATGACACCCCTCCCCCCATGCCCCCACTCCGTCTTCTGCCTGTCTCAGGGGATCAGATGACTACACCACATCCTTCCCATCTTATTCTGTCTGTCTCAGGAGGTTAGGTGACTATCCCAAATACTTCCCTCCATCTCCTGCCTGTCTCAGGGGGTTAGGTGACTATCCCAAATACTTCCCTCCATCTCCTGCCTGTCTCAGGGGGTCAGATGACTACACCACATCCTTCCCTCCATCTCTTCCCTGTCTCAGGGGATCAGATGACTACACCACATCCTTCCCTCCATCTCTTCCCTGTCTCAGGGGATCAGATGACTACACCACATCCTTCCCTCCATCTCCTCCCTGTCTCAGGGGATCAGATGACTACACCACATCCTTCCCTCCATCTCCTGCCTGTCTCATGGGGTCATATGACTACACCACATCCTTCCCTCTATCTCCTGCCTGTCTCAGGGGATCAGATGACTACACCACACCCTTCCCTCCATCTCCTCCCTGTCTCAGGGGATCAGATGACTACACCACACTCTTCCCTCCATCTCCTGCCTGTCTCAGGGGATCAGATGACTACACCACATCCTTCCCTCCATCTCCTGCCTGTCTCAGGGGATCAGATGACTACACCACATCCTTCCCTCCATCTCCTCCCTGTCTCAGAGGATCAGATGACTACACCACATTCTTCCCTCCATCTCCTCCCTGTCTCAGGGGATCAGATGACTACACCACATCCTTCCCTCCATCTCCTCCCTGTCTCAGGGGATCAGATGACTACACCACATCCTTCCCTCCATCTCCAGTCTGTCTCAGGGGATCAGATGACTACACCACATCCTTCCCTCCATCTCCTCCCTGTCTCAGGGGATCAGATGACTACACCACATCCTTCCCTCCATCTCCTGCCTGTCTCAGGGGATCAGATGACTACACCACATCCTTCCCTCCATCTCCTCCCTGTCTCAGGGGGTCAGATGACTATACCACATCCTTCCCTCCATCTCCTCCCTGTCTCAGGGGATCAGATGACTACACCACATCCTTCCCTCCATCTCCTCCCTGTCTCAGGGGATCAGATGACTACACCACATCCTTCCCTCCATCTCCAGTCTGTCTCAGGGGATCAGATGACTACACCACACCCTTCCCTCCATCTCCTCCCTGTCTCAGGGGATCAGATGACTACACCACATCCTTCCCTCCATCTCCTGCCTGTCTCAGGGGATCAGATGACTACACCACATCCTTCCCTCCATCTCCTCCCTGTCTCATGGGGTCATATGACTACACCACATCCTTCCCTCCATCTCCTACCTGTCTCAGGGGATGAGATGACTACACCACACTCTTCCCTCCATCTCCTCCCGTCTCAGGGGATCAGGTGACTACACCACATCCTTCCCTCCATCTCCTCCCTGTCTCAGGGAATCAGATGACTACACACCATCCTTCCCTCCATCTCCTCCCTGTCTCAGAGGATCAGATGACTACACCACATTCTTCCCTCCATCTCCTCCCTGTCTCAGGGGATCAGATGACTACACCACATCCTTCCCTCCATCTCCTGCCTGTCTCAGAGGATCAGATGACTACACCACATCCTTCCCTCCATCTCCTCCCTGTCTCAGGGGATCAGATGACTACACCACATCCTTCCCTCCATCTCCAGTCTGTCTCAGGGGATCAGATGACTACATCACATCCTTCCCTCCATCTCCTCCCTGTCTCAGGGGATCAGATGACTACCCCACATCCTTCCCTCCATCTCCTCCCTGTCTCAGGGGATCAGATGACTACCCCACATCCTTCCCTCCATCTCCTCCCTGTCTCAGGGGGTCAGATGACTACACCACATCCTTCCCTCCATCTCCTCCCTGTCTCAGGGGGTCAGATGACTATACCACATCCTTCCCTCCATCTCCTCCCTGTCTCAGGAGATCAGATGACTATACCACACCCTTCCCTCCATCTCCTCCCTGTCTCAGGAGATCAGATGACTATACCACACCCTTCCCTCCATCTCCTCCCTGTCTCAGGGGATCAGATGACTACACCACATCCTTCCCTCCATCTCCAGTCTGTCTCAGGGGATCAGATGACTACATCACATCCTTCCCTCCATCTCCTCCCTGTCTCAGGGGATCAGATGACTACCCCACATCCTTCCCTCCATCTCCTCCCTGTCTCAGGGGATCAGATGACTACCCCACATCCTTCCCTCCATCTCCTCCCTGTCTCAGGGGGTCAGATGACTATACCACATCCTTCCCTCCATCTCCGGTCTGTCTCAGGGGGTCAGATGACTATACCACATCCCTCCCTCCATCTCCTCCCTGTCTCAGGGGATCAGATGACTACACCACATCCTTCCCTCCATCTCCTCCCTGTCTCAGGGGATCAGATGACTACATCACATCCTTCCATCCATCTCCTCCCTGTCTCAGAGGATCAGATGACTACACCACATCCTTCCCTCCATCTCCTCCCTGTCTCAGGGGATCAGGTGACTATACCACACCCTTCCCTCCATCTCCTCCCTGTCTCAGGGGATCAGATGACTACACCACACCCTTCCCTCCATCACTTTCCTGTGTCAGGGGATCAGATGACTACGCCACATCCTTCCCCCCCATCTCCGGTCTGTCTCAGGGGTCAGATGACTACACCACATACTCCCACAACCCTCACGTTTTGTCCTTTTGTCTATGTCAGGAGGTCTGGCTGTCTTTGGGGTCTGCAACCTGGTTCTGGATGTTATGAAGATCGGTAAATCGGTTAGTCTGGCTCATTGTGAGTCTCCCGTCAAACTCGTCCACCCTGTCATTCAGGGCATGTTTGTGGTGATACAGGTGAGGCATGCAACTGCCCGTGTAGTGTGACAATGGGGCAACCTCAGAATTTTATTTTATTTATTTATGTAAAAAAACTAAATAATAATAATACAAGCAACGATAACGAGATATCGCATTTCGTAATTCTATACCAAAGTGCCATTGTACATACCTCAGCTGGTGTCCAGTTGTTGTTGGGCTTCTGCTCCCATCATCCTCAGCAGGCTGCTGGTCATCTCAGGGGATGGGACTTGTAGTACAACAACAGCTGGACTTTAGCAGATTGCCCATTCCTATCATAGAGACAGCACAATAGGGGTGTAAAACGTTTGTGTCTCTATGAGTACAAGAGGGAATTGTGGGAAACTAGAAAGCGCTCTTTTTGCCATTGAACCTTGACCCCTGCTATTTCCTGATGTGCAATAGTCCCAATAGGCAGAGTAGACAACAGCCTAAAGCTCCAAATTTTGAGGTGGAAGGTTGCTGGCCACACCCAAATTCTAAATTGTGGGTGTGGCAAGAGAAATCTCAGTGTCCCTGCATCGGTTTTATATCTCGTTAAAGCGGAACTACCATCGCTAAGCAACTTTGTTTCTAATAATTCTGCTTAGTAGCGCTAGTCGGCAGAATTCTTACCTGGTTATGGAGAAATATGCATTCATCCTCGGCTGACAGGCAGGACGGAGCGCAGACATCTTGCCATTGTGACGTCTGCGCGTTTGCGCTGTCAGTCCCTTCCGGAGCCGAATGGCTCCTAGCAACGCCTCCTACAGCCGTCAGGGACTGACAGCACAGGTGCGCGGACATCACTAGGGGAGCCGAGGATGAATGCATATTTCTCCATAACCAGGTAATAATTCTGCCGACTAGCGCTACTAAGCACCTAGTCGCCAGATAGGGAATTATTAGAAACAAAGTTGCTTAGCGGTGGTAGTTCCACTTTAAAGGTTATTATTTAACTCCTGGAATGCTAGAGAGATTTCCAACTAATTTCTCTAGAAACCAAGGGGTTAAAGCTTCATTTGTTTTGTCTGTGCCAGGAAACGGTGGGTGGGATGGTGGGTGGTGTCATGGGCGGAGTGGGGGTGTGGCCATGGGTGGAGCCAAGGGCAACTAGAGTGGTTTGCTGAAGGGTGCCTGGGATGTAAATCGAGCCCTGATTACAATATCTTCTCACTCCTCACAGACATACTTCCTCTGGGTCTCCTGTAAGGACTGTGTACAGATTCACCTGAATCTCACCAGGTAAGGCTGCCATTGTGGTGAGTGTATGAAGTTAGTAGTACAGCGCCACTGGTGGTATCTTGTAATGCTGGCACCTGTGCTACAATGTATACACTAAGATGTACAAGCAGATTAGACCAGGGAATCAATTCCAAATCCTATAGTGCAGAATCCATGTCATACAGTCACCCCACCCACTGTGTGTCTGTGCATGTGTGTGTATGTGTACATATCTGTGTGTGTGTGCGCATGTATGTGTACATACATGTGTATGTGTGTGTGTACATATGTGTGTAAGTGTGCACATATACGTATATGTGTGTCTGTGCATGTGTGTGTATGTGTACATATATGTGTGTGTGTGTGTACATACATGTGTGCCGTGTCTGTGTGTGTACATATGCGTGTATGTGTATATGCGTGTGTGTATACATGTGTATATGTGTACATATGTGTGCATGTGAGTATATATATATATATATATATATGTGTGTGTGTGTTTGTGTCTGTGCATATATGTGTATGTATATATGTGTAAATTTGTGTGTGTGTGTATACATATGTGTATATGTGTACATATGTGTGCGTGTGAGTATATGTATATATATATGTATGTGTGTGTGTGTGTGTGTGTCTGTGCATATATGTGTGTATGTGTATATGTGTGCATGACATTTGTGTGGATGTGAGTATATGCATGTGTGTGTCTATGCATATTTGTGTGTATGTGTGTGTCTGTGTATACATATGTGTGTTTATGTGTATATGTGTGAGTATTATGTTGTAACATAAATATTTTTTGAAAATGTACCATATATATATATATATATATATAAATAATTGCGCTACTTTATGATAATTAGTTGATGACCTGTGTCAATATTACCACACGCTGTGTCACGAATGATCTAGGCAGAGCCTACACAGTACGTAATAGCACAGCAAACGGTGATACCTAATTAGCATATTATGCAGGGAATTAGCATACACTGCTGCACTGTGCCACCAAAACATAAAGGGTCATTTGTCCAGTACTAGTTATTTTACAAAATACAATATATGGGCAGAATGCATTTCTATTGTAAAAGAAGCTAAACATATTTTAAAGTGACAGGTCCACTTAAATGTGTAACTCCGAATTGAATATGCTAAACAGGAATTATTCTGGAGCAAATTGACTGAACCATAGTGTGCAAAGCACTGGAGACCTCTCTGGTATTCAAGGGGTTTAAAAGCTCCATTTAAAGGGACAGCAACACCTAATATGCAAATAAATATAGATTGTAGGAATTATTCTACTAAGTAAAACAAGGGTTCTCCCACTGCTGAGAGGTGTTTTATTAAAAAGTTATTGCAGCTCAAACCTGAATTTTCTTAGGTGCGATATTGCAATGGCCTGAAATTGTACAGTGGCACTGTTGCTACACCATCCTATGGACAGATTTGGTCAGTTGACCATAAATCTCCATTGGACTGTGTAGCAACAGCACCACTGTAATATTTCAGGCCACTGTGATACTGCACCTGAAAAAAATCATGTTTTGAATAAACTCAGCTGTGGGAGCTGTGGGAGTATAAACCCTACAATATAAAAATGTTGCATATTAAGTGTTAATATTCCTTTAAGTCAATGCAGCATTTCATATCTCCCCTATGTTATTGTTGGATTGCTCCAGAATCGCTTCTCTTCTCTTAATAAAATGTCCATTATGGCCTATTAGTATACCTGGGAATGTTCTTGTCCCCAGCCCCTGAAGTGTCAAGAAGGGATCGGAGTTAGCGTGTCCAAATGATGCCGTTTGCATCATAATGTAGGTGGGGCTTAACCTGGCTGTGTGGGGTTCAGAGGAAAAAAGGTGGAGTTTTCCATTAAAATTAGCTGGGAAAGGGGAATAAAGGAGTGAGGAAGCGGGTGTGGTTAACACAGAACTCATCGATCCGCAGAATCAACCTCTGTCCCCAGAGCCCCGATAATTATCTACAAAAACCAGAGTCCTGGGGGCAGATCCAGATGGTTCCCATGAACGCTAACTAGTATTGAGTATTTTCCTATCTGAGTGCACACTCAATGTGACCATGTGTTTTTATTGCAAGGTGTGGTCTGATGTTGACCCTCAGCACTAACCTGGCAGTGTGGATGGCCGCTGTTACGGATGAATCACTGCATCAGACAGTTGTTTTGGAAACAGATCCTTCAAAGGACAATCAAACAGACAACATCACAGGAGGAATGAGAGGTGAGACACTGCTGGGTCACAGACACTAGCCATATTTCGTATTTATGCCAATCGGGGGGCACTACCTAGAACAGGGGTAGCCAACAGTGATCCTCGTGAGCTACCAACAGTGCATGTCTTTGAGGTATCTCTGCTTGAGGACAGGTGAGTCAATGAGTTGCTCAGTCACTTTAATGACTCCGTCTGCACTGATTCAGGGTTATCCTAAAAACCTGTACTCATGGTAGCTCTTCATGATGACAGTTGACTCCCCCTGGCCGAGAGTATCTGCCGGACTTTTCGTTAACATGATACATAGGCAGTTTTGAATTAAGTTTTCATGTCATAAGGAGAGGGTATGAATCCCCCAAATAGACACAGACACCTATCTTGGGGATAACAGGCCACAGCTTTCTGTAACCCCTTAAGGACCCATGACATGCCCGGACCATCATGGGAAAACTTCCCTAAAGGACCAGTGAAGGTCCTGGCATGTCATGAATTTCAGGGCTCCCCAAGCGGCTGCACACCTTCAGGGAGCCCTGAATCAGATCGCTCAAAATAAATGCTCAGTGGTCCTTAACTGTTGGCCGGTCCTTAAGGAGATAAATTCCACCATTAATTAATGGTTAACATACAATCCTTGGCAATCCAAATTCCTTCAACCAAGCATGGTCATTCTAGAATCCCAACATTCCTCGGCACTTACAGCTGACCCGAACATTCTTCAGCATTTACAGATGACCCTAACATTCTTCAGCACTTACAGATGACTCCAAAGGAATTATCCCATTGGCCATCCACCTTAGCTTCACTGGGTAACATCACCACTCATGACCTAAGCCTGGAGCAACAACTCCCAAAGGCCTTCAGCCCCAGGATAAATCCACATAACTTTACCACATACGTTATCGATCTCTTAAAACCAGGCAAGGACTATCTACCCCGCTGTGACAAAAACAAAACAACCACAAACACACCATAATAGAAAGGGAGATAGGGATGCTTATCCTTGTCTTTTATTCCCTGAACAGCAGTCCACTTCCTATCACCACACATTAAAACCTTCCCTTACTCCTCCCCTAGCACCCCCCCCCTACCTGTCTAGATTAACCCTCACCATGACATGCTTCTCCTCACTGTACTCTACGTTCCATTCCGGAAAGGTCTAATAAAAATGAAAACAATTTCAGGCCGAAAAGTCCACTTTAATGTCTTTGACTAATAAATAAGGAAATGAACTATGCTGAATTAGGAGTGATCTGTCTTCACCATACTAAGGGCCTTATGCAGAAAGGAGATTAATTCAGGAGCAAAACAACTGCCCCATGGATGGTGGTGGGGGGGGGTTAAAAATTCTCAAAATTTCCATTGATATAAGAGGGAGTTTTAACCCCTTTAATTGCGTTAGAGGCCTCTCTTACTTTCAAAGAGTTAAAAGTCCCCTTTAGATCAATGGGAATTTGGGGGGATTTTTTGTCACCTATTGTCAGTTGACTCACTCCAGAACTGCTCCCTGTTTTGCTTTCTGCATAAGCACCCAAGCATGGATCTGCTGCTGTTTTCTTTAGAGTCTACGACCTCAGAGGTTTCCATGCTCACATGACCCTTTACTCTCTGTCCACAGCATCTAGTGGAGGGTCCCATGGTTGTGACTGTGTCACCACAGTGTGCCAAGCCCTGGAGAGGGGGTATTATTACCTGTACCCTTTTAATATCGAGTACAGCCTCTTTGCCTCGGCTCTGACCTATGTGATGTGGAAGAACGTGGGTCGACTGATGAGCCAGCAAGCCCACCACACAGCTCACACCTTCCATGCACGAAGCCTCTTTGTGGGACTGGTTTGCGGAATTGGTATCTTTGTTGCTGGTCTAGCGATCTTCATTGTTTATGAAATTGAGGTGAGCTCAGAGGAGACCAGAACACAATCACTCACCATGTTCTACATCTTCAATATTGTGGCCCTCAGCCTCATGTCTATAGGCTCCCTTACTGGCTCTATCATCTACAGGTTTGATAAGAGGGACATGGACAAGCACAAGAACCCAACACGGACCTTGGATGTGGTCCTTCTTCTGGGGGCTGCTCTTGGACAGTACTTTATCTCTTACTACTCTATAGTAGCAATGGTGGCCACCTCTCCAGGCGGGCTCCTCAACACACTCAATCTAGTGTACGCTCTGCTCATGATTGTACAACACACATTCCAGAATGCCTTCATTATTGAGGGTTTGCACAAACAACCTGCCCATCATGGACATTCAGAGCAACATGGCTCAGTGGTCTTACAGGAAAACAGTTTTATTGATCACGTCTACATCAATCCAGCTGCCACAGTGTCCCATAGCAGCCACCCTGGGCCTATTCATGAGAACCATGGAAATGGGGTGGACACCAGTCATCACAGAACACCCACAAGCTCTACTGCACGGCCTGACTGGAGGAGAAAAGTTCTTAGGGAGATCTCTTTGTTCCTGCTTCTGTCTAACATTATTGTGAGTGGATAATTAATGAGAAAAGTTGTATGGTTTTGGGTCACTATTGAAGCTGAAGGTGATGGAGTCTGGTAGGCAAGTTTTGGCACTCCTGTTTTGGGAACTCCAACTCCCATCAACCTCAACCAGGTATTGGATGTTGTTGATAATGGGAGTTGTAGTCTGCAACAGCTGCAGAACGATATGTTGCCTACCTCATCTCTATCACAATGCTTTATGTCTTCTGTGCTTGCCATCTCTTTTCTACTCTCTCTTGTTTTGCTCAATCACCCACACTTTCTCATGAATGGGCAGCCTATGCCCTGCTCCCACTGTTGTTGGGAGCGTTGGAAGTCAAACTGGTAGTGGGTCCAAGCCCTACCCCTCTTCAATCACCATATTTGTTTTGTTTGTGTTTTCCTTCCTTTTTTGGGGGGGGGGCACCCCAAGATTTATTTGATATGATGCCCAGTAATCTTAACTTTCCTGTCTCCTTACAGTTCTGGATCATGCCAGCCTTTGGTGCCCGGCCACAGTTTGACAACCAGATCGAGCTGAATTTCTATGGATACTCCATGTGGGTGGCAATTGTCAACATTGGCCTTCCGTTCGGAATCTTCTATAGGATGCATGCTGTTGCCAGCCTCATAGAGGTCTACGTCATGACTTAATACAGACTGTGACATCACAGGGCAATGACATCAGCAACATGAATAGCAAAATAAAATAATAGTAGAGGTGAAATTCATCCCACAAATGGACTGTTCCTCCAAAATAGCACCCCTTATACTTATGATTTCCTAAATCAGGAGAGGGTACTTGTCCTTCAAGCTGGTCTGCTAAGGATGATGGAAGCTTTAGACCAGTAACCCAGTTGACCCACAGCTGCCATACATTTGATAACATCTCATAGTAGGGGAGGTCAAACTGTGGCTCTCCAGATGTTGACTGCACACAGAGATTTGTAGTGTAACAACTGAGCTGAATAGTGAGTCAAAGTTCTGCACAGTGAATGTGATGATGAATGTTATAGTTGATTAGGGAGCTGTAGAACAACATCAGCTGGAGAGCCACCAGTTTCCTACTCCAACAACAGCTGGGAGGCCACAAGTTTCTTATGCAATCCCAAGAGAAGCACAAATGATATGTGAGACAGTTCAATAATGCCATTGTACAACTATACACAATATGTGGTCTCTTTATTAATAAAGGAAAATTATAACAATAATTAAATCGCAATAACTGTATATGCTGCATGTGATGGAATGCTGCATGTGATGGAATTCAGCATGTGATGGAATGCTTATTGCGATGGAATGCTACATGTGATGGAATTCAGCATGTGATGGAATGCTGCATGTGATGGAATTCTGCATGTGATGGAATGCTGCATGTGATGGAATGCTGCATGTGATAGAATTCTGCATGTGATAGAATGCTGCATCTGGTATTAGTCACTGGCTCTGCTTGTGAAAGATACCTTGGGGCTGATGCATGAAGTAACAATGGAGTAATTCTGAAGTAAACCAACTTCACCACATGGACTATTAAACAATCTTAAAATTCCCACTGATTTAAATTGGGTCCTTAAAGGGATAGTAATACTTCGTTTTAACTTTATTTTATTTTGTAGGCATTAAAAAAACATGAAGAATGATATGTCTTATCTCTCAAACCTTTATGGTTTATGAGATATTCACAAGCAAAGTTCCCCTCCCCGCCCCTTTTTCCTAGTGTAAGACATCTCTTCTCAGATGTGAGTCTGGTTGTATGACAGGACAGATAACAGAAGGGGACAATTTTCTTTGTATGAAAACAATGAAAGTCCTTCCCCCCTTGACAAGTTTTTCAGCTTTTTCCCTTATCTTAATTGAAGATTGTCCCTCTCTGCAGTCTACCTGGGCACCTCCCTTCTGATCTGGTTGAACAGGGGGGGGGATACTTTGTTTGTGACTATCTCTTAAACCATAAAGGTTTCAGGGATAAGACTTATATCGTTCTTCTTTTTTTTTTAATGCCTACAAAATAAAATAAAGTTAAAATGAAGTATTACTATCCCTTTAACCCCCTGAGTGCCAGTGGAGTATCCAATGCATTGCAAAGCAATGCGTTGGATACCCCTCTGGGACTCAAATGGTTAACCACTTGACCGCTAGAGAGGTCTTCAATGCACTGCGAAGAAATGCATTAGAGATCTCTCTGGCATTTAACCCTTTGAGTGCCAGAGGGTTATGCAATGCATTGCTCTGTAATGCGTTGCCTACCCCTCTGGCATTCAAGGGGTTAAGAGGTTAAAAACCCTATTTAAATCAACAGGCATTTTATTTCTCTCCTGGCGACGGTGGTTTTGAAACCACAGTTTGTTATTCTATTCACTGTGCTGTCAAAAACTTCCAACGCTTAAAAATGCCCAACGGGTGCAAAATGTGCGCCCACTGGACACAATGAAAAAGTAGTTGAATTTGGCATTCTATTGCATGCAGAGGCTTTAAAGGACTCAATATTTTTTGCTTATAAATTGCGCCTATCAAAGGTAGGCGCTGAGTCCTTCATGGGATAGCAAAGGCTGCTTTTAACAATGTTTAATATTGTAGATATTAAAAAAATAAATGAATTGATGTAAGTCCGGTCTCTCAAACATGTATAGTTTGAGAGATATAAGCTTCTAAAGTTCCCCCCTTCCTCTCCTTTCACAGACGTCAGCTCTCTAGCTGGCAGCGTGAGATTTTGGTCATGTGACTGGACGGCGGCTCTTCAGCAGAGCCGAAATAGCATAACTGAGAACTTTTCGATATACAGTCCTTTGCTGCTGCTGAGTAAGATAAATGAAACAATGCATGTCAAAAGGGGCAGGGCTTAATATTGGAGGAATAGGCTGGGGTAGAAGGTGAAGAGGGTAGGGAGTGGACGGAACATGCTGAGAAGGAGGAGAAACAGGCAGAGTTTTATAAACAGCTGGAGAATCAGCCACTGCCCCGGAGTCCCGGTAATTAACAGCTTAATCCGGTATCCATTTGAAAGGTCGCACACGAAAGAGCGTGCAACCTTTTCACAGAATTAACATGTAACATTAAAGGAGCAGTAAACGTTTTTTATGAAAACATATATGTCGTAGGGATTTGCCTAGTGAGTAAAATAAGGGTAGTCCCACTTCCAAGAGATTCATATTTCCAGAGTTATTACAGTTTAAACCCATATTTTTTTACATTAGCAGTGCCCTCTAGTGGCCAAATTCTAATTAGTTTTTCCTGTTACATTCTAATGGAGAGGAAAGTCAAGAAAGTCAGTGATATATAGTTCCCCATAGAATGTGACAGAAACTGCTGAGTCACTTCCTGTCAGTTAGAACTATCAGGAAGTAAACACAGTAAATTCACTTCCTGTCAGTTAGAACTATCAGGAAGTAAACACAGTAAATTCACTTCCTGGTTATTTGAACTGTTATAAATTTTGAATAGAACATCTGACAGCGGTGGGAGTGACCTTGTTTTATGCAGCAGGAAAAGATCTATAAAATATGCGTTTTCATAAATAAAAGTTTACTGCATGACAGCGCAAGATTCTCATGTTGAATATGGAAATGTTGTCATTAGGGGCTATATAGAGTGAGATTTTGGGAGAGGGTCACCCTTAAGTTTGCTCTGTCTCTACAGCAGGTAATGCAGATTACTTAACCCCTTCCCTGCCAGAGACACACATGCTGATCGCTTAACTGCAGAGAACTTTTTTCCCCTGAGAGAGATGCAAACCAATATCCACGTTAATGTTAATAGTTCTGCGTTTCTGGTTCACACTGGTGCTTTCTTTCTTTAAGCAAAGGATTCAAGAGGATCAACGCTTAAAAAAAGAAAGCACCAGTGTGAACGAGAGACACAGCGCTATTAACATTAATGTGGATATTGCTTTGCATCTCTCTTTGGGGAAAAAGTTCTCTGCTGTTAAGCGATCAGCATGTGTGTCTCTGGCAGGGAAGGGGTTAAGCAATCTGCATTATGCATTATGGTGCGACCTTTCAGAAGTAAACCTATGTGGTACCTGCTGTAGAGACGGAGAAAACTTCAGGGCAATCCGTCTTCCTCTCCCAAAATCTCGCTCTATATAACCGCTAATGAAGACATTTCAGTACTCAACGTGAGAATCTTGCGCTGTCATGCAGTGCGAGATTCTCATGTCAACATTTTTAAGTAAACCCTTAATCCAGAGTCTCCAGTGCAAAACTGGAGAGTTACCAGCTATGGAAATAGTGCTGTCTAGAAAGAAATACTTAATTGGAACGGTCTACAAAGTGTGCTTGCAAACCAGGTGCACTTTGTGTTCTAATGAAGTATTTCTTTCTAGACAACGCTATTTCGGCTGTGCTGAAGAGCCTCCTTCCGGTCCTGGGACCAGGATCTCATGCTGCCGACATATTTTTTTAATAACTACAATATTAAACTTTGTTAAAAGCCAACATTACTATCCCTTTAAAGGGATAGTAATACTTCGTTTTGTAGGCATTAAAAAAACATGAAGAACGATATAAGTCTTATCTCTCAAACCTTTATGGTTTGAGAGATATTCAAAAGCAAAATTTCCCCTCCCGCCCCTTTTGCCTAGTTTAAGCCATCTCTTCTCATATGTGGAATACAGTCCATAGACCAGACAGATAACAGCAGGGGACAATCTTCTTCCTATGAGAACAATAAAGACCCTGCCCCCTTGAAAAGATTTTCAGGTTTTTCCCTTATCTTAATTGAAAATTGTCCCTCTCTGCAGTCTACCTGGGCACCTCCCTTCTGATCTGGCTGAGCACTGTTACATCAGTAAAAGGGGCGGGAGGGGGATACTTTGTCATTGAATTACTCTTGAACTACAACTCTGACAAGTCACAGGATTGAAATAACACTCTCCAAAGTCCAAATACTATGATGATTAATTAGAGCTGCTTTTATTATGAAACATTACTATCCCTTTAAAGGGATAGTAATATTTAAATTTCACTTTACTTAATATTGCAGGCATTAAAACAATAAGTAGATCTGTCCAAGTCTTATCTCTCAAACCTTTATGGTCTGAGAGATATATCTCACTAAAGTTCCCCACACCAGGCTGTTTCACAAAAGTCTGCCAGCTAGCTGACAGCAGGAGATTCTGGTCCCGGGATCAGACGGCGGCTCTTCAGCAGAGCCGAAATCACGCTATTTTGAAATAAATACTTAATTGGAACGGTCTACAAAGTGTGCTTGCAAACCAGGCACACTTTGTAGATCATTCCAATGAAGTATTTATTTCAAAATAGCATGATTTTGGCTCTGCTGAAGAGCTGCCGTCCGGTCAAATGACCGGAATCTGCTGCTGTCCAATAGATGCTGAAGCAGCTTGGAGGGGGGAACGTTAGCCAGTTATATCTGTCAAACCATGAAGGTTTGAGAGATAAGACTTACACATATCTACTTATTTTTTTAAAGGGATAGTAATTTCAGAAAAAAAAGTATTAACTATATGGTAGATACAATTAAAGGAGAGTACTTGCACTTATTCCTATCTCTCAAACTGTTATGGTTTGAGAGATATAGGAAAATAACATTTGCAGCTCCCTCTTCTTTCTGCTTTTATTATGAAACATTACTATCCCTTTAAGTACCAGTTCTTCATGGACAGAGGCTGATTTTCCAGTGGTGGTGGGTTTCCTGTGAAACTCTGCCCACTTCCTCCCACTCCCACCCACTTCTCCTCCTTCCCACCCTGTTCCTCCCACTTCCTGCCCACTTCTCTTTCCCTCCCTGTTCCTTCCACTTCCCGTCAACCTCTGCTCCTTCCCACCCTGTTCCTCCCACTTCCTGCCCAATTCTCTTTCCCTCCCTGTTCCTCCCATTTACTGCCCACTTCTCCTCTTTCTCAGCCTGTTCCTCCCACTTCTCACCCATTTATCCTCCTTCCCACCCTGTTCCTCCCACTTCTCACCCACTTATCATCCTTCTCACCCTGTTTCTCCACTTATCCTCCTTCCCACCCTGTTCCTTCCACTTCTTCTCCCATCCTGTTCCTCCACTTCCCACCCACTTCTCCTCCTTCCCACTTCCCACCCATTTATCCTGTTTCCCACCCTGTTCCTCCCACTTCCCACCCATTTATCCTTCTCCTTCTAACCCTATTTCTCCCACTTCTCCTCCTTCCCACCCTGTTTCTCCCACTTCTCCTTCTTCCCACCTTGTTCCTCCCACTTCCTGCCCACTTCTCTTTCCCACCCTGATTCTCCCACTTCCCACCTATTTATCCTCCTTCCCACCCTGTTCCTCACACTTCCTGCCCATTTAGCCTCCTTCTCATCCTGTTTCTCCCACTTCTCCTCCTTCCCAACCTGTTCCTCCCACTTACCGCCCACTTCTCCTCTTTCCCACCCTGTTCATCCCACTTTGCACCCATTTATTCTCCTTCTCACTCTGTTCCTCCCACTTCTTCTCCTTCCCACCCTGTTCCTCCACTCCCCACCCACTTCTCACCCTTCCCACCCACTTATCTTCTTTCCCACCCTGTTCCTCCCACTTCCCGCCCACTTATCCTCCTTCTCACCCTATTTCTCCCATGTATCCTCCTTCTCACCCTGTTCCTCCCAGTTACTGCCCACTTCTCCTCTTTCCCACCCTGTTCCTCCCACTTCCCATCCATTTATCCTCCTTCTCACTCTGTTCCTTCCCACTTCCCACCCACTTCTCACCTGTTCTTCCCACTTCTCCTCCTTCCCATCCTGTTCCTCCACTTCCCACCCCCTTTATGACACAAGGACTGTAAGCCCCTCCCCACTGATTAATCCCTGTCCCATTTATGAAGCTGGTCAGTAGCACATGAGCCCTCTCTGAGGACTCAAGGGAAGGAAGTCCCCAGGTAGGCTGACTGGATCTTACCCATTATGATGCAAATTGCATCAGTTGAACACCCCCACCCCCAGTCGTATGAGTTTCTCTGGGGGTCTGATATAAAAAGGTTCACAGGTATGCATATGATAGTGGGGTGAATGTACCATACCTCCCAATTGTGTCTCTCCTTAGGAGATATTAGGGGTTCATACCTCCCAAGTGTCCCTCTTTAAGAGGGACAGTCCCTTTTAGCAGAGTCGGATTAACCGTCCACAGGGGCCTAGGCAAGGTATCAATTTGTGGCCCCCACTCCCCCAAGATACTAGCGCACCCCCATACCATCCAAAGTTAGTCACTAATAAGGCTAGCATTGTAATCTCTTATCTGTAATGTAAGAGAACACCGTGCACACCCAGCTTTACAGGACTATCAAAATGGTCTGATACTGTGAGGGCCCAAAAAGACCAAGGCAGAATTAGGACAGAATACAGTAATATGTAAAAGATAATTTTTATTAGGTGCGAAAAATACCGGGGCTAAAACCAGCTTGACATAAAATTAAATTGATGTCGTTGCTGGAACAGAAACCAGCTAGCCAAAATAGGTAATATTATTATGAGAAAGCTGTATAACAATCATCTAGATATAGCAGCAACCTTAAAAGGGAACACTTCTCACTCTCTCTAGCATCCAAGGGGTTAAAGGGATAGTAATACTTCGTTTTATCTTTATTTAATTTTGTAGTCATTAAAAAAAACATGAAGAATGATATGAGTCTTATCTCTCAAACCTTTATGGTTTGAGAGATATTCGCAAGCAACGTTTCCCCTCCCGCCCCTTTTACCTAGTGTAAGCCATCTCTTCTCAGATGTGGAATCCAGTCCATAGACCAGACAGATAACAGAAGTGGACAATCTTCTTCCTATGAGAACAATGAAATCCCTGCCCGCCTTGACAAGTTTTTCCCTTATCTTAATTGAAGATTGTCCCTCTCTGCAATCTACCTGGGCACCTCCCTTCTGATCTGGCTGAACAGTGTTACATCAGTAAAATGGGCGGGAGGGGGATACTTTGTCATTGAACTACTCTTGTACTACAACTCTGGCAGTATTGAAACAACATTCTCCAAAGTCCAAATACTATGATGATTAATTAGAGCTGCTTTTATTATGAAACATTAGTATCCCTTTAAATGATAGCCTGTAATAGAATAGAACTGGTGCAGGGACACTGAGAATGTGGGCGTGGCCAGCACAGCTTAGGCACCGCCCCTCAAAATGTGGAGCTCTAGGCCAGGCACGTGCACACATAGACACCAAGGGGGGGCTTGAGCACCTGCCCTTTTTGTCCAAAGTGCCCTTGTGCCTTTTTAACTGCCCCCCAAAATATCTGTTCACGTCCCTGCTCTAGGCAGTTGCCTAGTCTGCCTATTGGGAAATCCGGCCCTGAGTCTGCTACAAAAAAGCACAGTAATTGTAAACCAACGATAAGACATAGTGATTGTGACATAACATTCAAAGTTAGTCACCGATAACGCTAGCATTGTAATATCTTATCTGTCAGTGGGCAGTCAGTGCTTAACCTTTTATTAAACTAGAATAAAACCAAAATCACTTTGTTAACTCATATAATATGCGATAACAAAGTGATTTTGGTTTTCTTCTAGTTTAATAAAAAGGTTAAGCATTAGACTGACTGCCCATTTCACAGATAAGAGATTACAATGCTAGCATTATTAGTGACTAACTTTGGATGCTATATTACTCACTATATCTCTTAATTGTTGGTTTACTGTACTTTTTTTGTAGCAGGCTTGCTTGCACTCAACTTTACCCTCAACTTCATATATAATATTGTAACGACAAAAAGGAGAGCAAAAAGGGGAGCGCCCTAGTGCAATTCAGATTATAAATAGAATCTCCGTCACCAATTCACCCCACACGTGGGTACTCACAAAACAAATTGGCTGTTAAATCACATATATAAAAAACAGCATATGTACTTGCTGAATAAATATCCTGATTCAGCACAGGAATCCTTTTTAAACGGGCTGCCTCTTCCTTACACGCTCTCTCCAAGCGGTCCAAAATAATTCTCCAACATAACAAAAGAAAGAAGAAGCGCCCAATGGTGAAATACGTTCGCTTTAGATATTACTCCAACAGAAAGCTAATGCCAATGTACTCACAGTTTACTATGGTCAGCAGAGGGGATATTCCAATGCTGACAAACCAGCTAGTGGAGATCTTACACCGTCTCCACTCGGTGACCAAGGATACTGCTGCTCCAAAAAAACACCTTCCACTTCGATTCTTCAATATAAAATTTATTTAAAATAGCAATATTAGCTATAACTAACAAGGCAACGTTTCGCAGTTACAGGTGAATGTGATAGTGAGTAAATGTGGTACAAGGTGAATGTGATAGTGAGTGAATGTGGTACAAGGTGAATGTGATAGTGAGTAAATGTGGTACAAGGTGAATGTGATAGTGAGTGAATGTGGTACAAGGTGAATGTGATAGTGAGTGAATGTGGTACAAGGTGAAAGTAGTACAAGGTGAGTGAGTGAGTGAGTGAGTGAATGTGGTACAAGGCAAATGTGATAGTGAGTCAATGTGGTACACGGTGAGTGTGACAGCCATTAAATATGAGTGAATTTTTTTCAGGGTGAGTGGGAGAGTGAGCAAATGTCCTCAACGTGAGTGTGAGAGTGAGTGAATGTGGTTCAGAGTAAGTTTAAGTGAATGTGTTGTCCAAGTTAACGGAGTATCACCGAGTTCGTAACAAGTATAACACAGAAACAGACTGAACTGCGTTCTATTGCAAATTTGCAGGCTCTTTAGGAATGGGGTCCTATCCAGGGTGCAGTCGCTTTTAGCTCACTAGTGCCATTCACATAAAGAAATATCCTAAAGCACATCATACTGATACTACTACAACAGCAGTCCAACCACAAAATGCCAGGCAATTCCTCTCTCAACAAGAGAAGCAGCCAACCCCCAGATGTACGTTTCAGCCTTGTTGGGCTTCATCAGCGAGGTGCAGCATATCTCTCTATGCCCTGTGAGCAAGGTGTCCAATGCTGGATTCCCCCTATTACCATTGGGGTGACTAATCCCAAGGGTAATTTGCATATGTATATTGAGAGTCAGAGACGCTCAACTAGGAACGAGCCTGCAATACAATTTTGTACAACAAATAAAATGGGGGAGCAACCCAAGGCCCTTCAGTTATTGAGGGCAACAACTCCAATCATCCTTACCAACCAGCAGCTGATGAGGGGGGGAATGATTAAATTGTGGTCCTCAACAGCTGAAGGGGCTCAGGTTTCCCTCACCTGGTATAATGTCTGCCCCATAAACACTGCACGTCACACCGGGGGAGACACAATGGGGTGTGGAAGGCAGAGGAAGGGAATGTGTTTGTTCAGTACATATTGCTAAGTGTATAAATATCAGCAGATCTAGTTAATAAGCGGAGAGGTTGTGTTCTTTTCACCTCTTGTTTACAGATCATCAATAAAGAGAGATAGGCGAACAATTCCAGTAATCCATCCGCAAACAGGGCCGGGAACCGGGCCCTACATCAGAAGCACTCAGCGGAATCTACAGGAGCGTGGGAGCTGGGAACGCAGAAGGGCTGGTCTGTTTAAAGGGATTGTAATATTTCATAATAAAAGCAGCTCTAATTCATCATCATAGTATTTGGACTTTGGAGAGTGTTATTTCAATTCTGTCAGAGTTGTAGTTCAAGAGTAATTCAATGACAAAGTATCCCCCTCCTGCCCCTTTTACTGATGTAACACTGTTCAGCCAGATCAGAAGGGAGGTGCCCAGGTAGACTACAGAGAGGGACAATCTTCAATTAAGATAAGGGAAAAGCTGAAAAACTTGTCAAGGGGGGCGCAGGACTTTCATTGTTCTCATAGGAAGAAGATTGTCCCCTTCTGTTATCTGTCTGGTCTATGGACTGGATTCCACATCTGAGAAGAGATGGGTTACACTAGGTAAAAGGGGCAGGAGGGGAAACTTTGCTTGTGAATATCTCTCAAACCATAAAGGTTTGAGAGATAAGACTTATATCGTTCTTCATGTTTTTTTTAATGCCTACAAAATAAAATAAAGATAAAACGAAGTATTACTATCCTTTTAATCCTATGAGTGCCAGAAAGGTATCCAAGGCATTGCGTTGCAATGGCGAAACCATGCGTTGGAGATCTCTCTAGCATCCTAACTCTTGAGTGCCAGAGGAGTACCCAACATATTGCTTTTGCAATGCTCTGCGTATCCCTCTGGCACGCAAAAGGCTCCATTTAAATATATATATTTTTTTGCCAGTTACGGCTACCAGCTGCAGTTGGTATTCCCCCATAATGAATCCATTTCCTTCTAGGAAACCAGCCTCATTGTATGGATTAAATCAACTCCACTATACCATTGGAAGGCTAAGCATGATGGGAGTTGTGGTCCAATGCCATTAGGTTGGGGGGGGGAGTTAGGCTTTTTACTGTCCTAAAGACAATGGGGGGGGTTACAGATACAAATCCGACGCTGCAGCAAAGCTTAGTCCTCAAGAGCTGCCAGCAGTGCAGGTTTTTCAAGATATCCCTGAATGAGCACAGGTAGACTAATTAAAGGGACAGAGCCACTAACTGGGAACTTCATGGACAGCAGCCCCCGAAGTGACACATATGGGTGAATGTGGGAATGTCCAAATAGGGTGATCACATTTCAGTTCTGCCATTCAGGGACACTGCAGACAGAAGAGCACAGTACAGAGTTCTAAACACTAGAGGGAGAACTGCACATTGACTGCTGTGACAGAAAGAGGTGACTGTGGTGGGCTACAAGATAATGTACATCATGCCCAAAGCCATAGCATTGCAGCCATTTAGGGTTACCACCCAGCCGGTAAAAAAATTAGCTTCTGTCCAATGTTAAGTCTATGGAAGGAATGCCATGGCCGGTATTTTTTTTAAGAAAAGGTGGCAACCCTACAGCCATTGCATTGCAAATTGCATTGCAGCTCCTATTTGGTGTCACAATCAAGGCTCAGCTCTCTCTTTTGTGTTTAGAGTTCTGTCTGGAAGCCATTTTGTTATAACCCAGCAGAGGCATCACTTCCAGTCACAATAGACAGTTCTCCTTCTAGTGTTTTAGAACTCTAGGCTCTGAAGTCTTCATTCCCGGACTTTGTATTGTCCCAGAATGGGGCTGCCCGGGACAAGGGGCACACATTTAAAATCCGGGACAGTGCTGGGCCATCAGGGACACGTAGTCCCCCAATGTCCAAATTATGTTATTTCCTTCATCGTGTGAACAGGGCTTCAAAGAAGTGGGTGGGATTGGGATGAGAGAAGATGGCGGATTGAGGCAAAGAATGGGCGATGAAGTGGTTTGGGTTACTACAGATCTCGCTTACCTGGTGAAATCACCCTCTGTCCCCAGAGATAGGGTGACCACGTGTCCCGGAACGTCCGGGACTGTCCCTTAATTGGGTTCTATGTCCCGCGTCCCGGATCATCCCCCACCGGGACAATAAGGAGTCCCGAAATGAAGGTAGCCGCCCTCATCATCACGCGCCCCTGCGGGCCGTGATGACATACATACATACAGAGAGGAGGAAGAGGGCAGAGGCACCGGAAGAGAAGCGCTTGCTGCTGGACTCTGGCAGCAAGCGCTTCTCTTCCGGTGCCTCTGCCCTCTTCCCCTTCTCTGTATGTATGTCATCACGGCCCGCAGGGGCGCGTGATGATGCGGGCGGGTAGGAGGGAACTCAGTGCCAGCCAGCCGCAGGGGACCGGATGACACTCAAATATTAGGGTGACCACATGTCCCGAAATAGCAGAACAGAAATGTGGTCACCCTACCCAGAGACCCAGTAATTATCAGAAAACCTGAGTCTTAGAGGCAGAAACCGAGAGTTACCCAGGTATGGATCCACCTGCGACAGAGGCTAAACTACAGCATCTAAAGTAGCCCATTGGTACCATGGCCCAGTTGGCTGCAGTTATGCCTCTGGTAGAATATATTTGTGCTCGTGGGTGATCTGCACTGATGAGGAGGTAAAGACCTAGGTTTCATCTTAAAGGGATAGTAATGTCTCACAATAAAAGCAACTCCAATTAACCTTCATAGTATTTGGGCCATGGTGAGTGTTATTTTAATACTGTCTGAGCTGTAGTACAAGAGTAATTGAATGATAAAGTATCCCCCTCCCACCCCTTAAAATTATGTAACACTGCTCACCTCAGAGCAGCAAGACTGTCTGGATGGATCACAGAGAGGGACAATCTTCAGTAAGCATAAGGGAAAACCTGAAAAACATGTCAAGGGGGCAGGGTTTTCCTTATGTTTACAGTAAGAAGATTGTCCCTTGCTGTGATCTGTCCGGTCCAAGGACCAGATTCCACATCTGTGGGGAGGTGTCTTACACTAGGTAAAAGGGACGGGAGGGGGATACTTTATCATTCAATTACTCTTGTACTACAACTCTGACAGTACTGAAATAACACTCTCCATGGCCCAGATACTATGAAGATTAATTGGATCTGCTTTTTTTGTGAAACATTACTATTTCTTTAACCCTTTGAGTGCCAAATAGGGTGACCACGGGTCCCGGAACGTCCGGGACTGTCCCTTATTTCAGGGCTATGTCCCGCGTCCCGGGTCATCTTCAACCGGGACAATGAAGTGTCCCGGAATGAAGCCAAGCCGCCCTGGATGTCAGCCTGCAAGCGGTGTGTCACATCATGGACGCCGCGAGGGAGCGCTTGGTAGCATAAATCAGCGCTCCCTCGCGGCGTCCATGATATGACACACCGCTTGCAGGCTGACATCCAGGGCGGCAATGCAGCTTACCTGATCTCCTGGAGGCAAGCTCTCTAGTAATACAGAGCGCTGGGAGATGACATCATCTCCCAGCGCTCTGCATTACTGAGCACAGCGCGCGGGCGCTTCAGCTCTGTGCCGGAGGAGGCACAGAGCACTTTCCACGCTGCTAGACCACCAGGGACTCAAGGTAGGGAGATGAAGGGGCAACTAGGGTGACCACGTCCCGGAATGGCAGAAGGGAAATGTGGTCACCCTAGTGCCAAAGGGGTACTCGATGCATTGCAAAGCAATGCATTGCGTACCAACTCTGTAATGCAAAGGGGTTAAAGACCAAGGTCTTTTTTTTCCCTGCTTGGGAAATGTAACAAAGCTAATAGCAATCGGCTTGTACTGGTCACTAATAATAAAATTCTCTTTCTCCCAGTTGAGCACAAATCACTCTGTGACAATGTGGCATTTTAATGAGGGTGTGAAGTTAATTACTGGAGGAGTCTAAATCAGGAAGGACTATTATCCCTAAACATAAATATAAAGTGCAGTAAATTAGAGCATGTCGCTGATAAACCTGAAGGTAATTGTCTAAGTGGGCCCTAAAGATACAGCAGGTATGTACAAATCTCAGAACATCTCTGGATGTGGGAGTCCCACGCCTCTACACAGGCCACAGAGTCTATATAACATCTATATTTAGCATGCCCTTAACCATTTATAGCTACCAGGTACAGGGCTGTTCTCTGATGATTTCAACCCTGCTGGATGAAGAAAAACTTTATTTTAAAGTGGATCTATCACATATAGATATCTAATGCTCATTAAACAGAGCATTTAGCGAAAAAGTTTAATATGTTAGTCATTTTAAAAAAAAAAAACTGTTATCTGCTCAAAAATTCAAGTTCAAAACATGCCCAGCAGCCTACTTCCTGCTTGAAGCACTGCCTCTGCTCCCATCCCACTACCCAGCATCCTCCAATCATGGGGGCTTTCTTTCTCTAAGCTGGAGCGATCTCATTGGCAGAGATCGATATCTAGCCAATGAGATCGCTCCAACTTAGAGACAGACATCCTCCATCATCGGAGGATGCTGGGTAGTGGGACGGGAGCAGCCTCTATGCGGCAAGCAGCTTGCCGCAGCGGCAAGCAGAAGTAGGCTGCTGGGCACCTTTTAAACTTGAATTTTTGCGTAGATAACAGGTTTTTTCAAAAACGACTAACATATTAAACATTTTGGCTAAATGCTCTATCTAATGTGGATTAGATATCGATATGTGTTAGATCCACATTAAAGGCAACAATCATTAGGAGACTGACCTATGGACAACCAGCTCTGTAGCCCTCTCTTTGAACCCCAGCATCTAGCCTACTGGGGACTCCCCTGTTGTGTACATATTCTGTTGTCTGTGTTGTAAAATTGTTCCAGTGTTCTCTGTATATACATATTAACCTCTTAACAATGGCCTCAGAGTTCCCTAAACAGCTCGCAGCCGCGTGGGGACTAGGGTGACCACGGGTCCCGGAATGTCCGGGACTGTCCCTTATTTCAGGGCTATGTCCCGCGTCCTGGGTCATCTTCAACCGGGACAATGAAGTGTCCCGGAATGAAGCCAAGCCGCCCTGGATGTCAGCCTGCAAGCGGTGTGTCACATCATGGACGCCACGAGGGAGCGCTTGGTAGCATAAATCAGCGCTCCCTCGCGGCGTCCATGATATGACACACCGCTTGCAGGCTGACATCCAGGGCGGCAATGCAGCTGAGCCTGATCTGGAGGCAAGCGCTCTAGTAATACAGAGCGCTGGGAGATGACATCATCTCCCAGCGCTCTGCATTACTGAGCACAGCGCGCGGGAGCTTCAGCTCTGTGCCGGAGGAGGCACAGAGCACTTTCCACCCAGCTAGACCACCAGGGACTCAAGGTAGGGCATGAAGGGGCAACTAGGGTGACCACGTCCCGGAATGGCAGAAGGGAAATGTGGTCACCCTAGTGGGGACCCCTGAATTCCATGACTTCCATAACCATTATGGGTCCTTAATGTAAGTTTTCCCATGACGGTTATGTACGTCATGGGTCCTAAAGGTATTAATAGCAGTCTGCTTTTACTCTGAGAAGTTTCCATAGAGTACAGTTTCAGGTGTATTACATTAGCCCTTCCCAGTGACTGGAATGGCTGCCATTTCAACCTACTCATTCTCCTCCATCAGCGTACACTTAGGGCGAGATGTTCAGAAAGTGGTGGTAACTGAAATTGTCTGTAATCAGAATAAAAAAATTCTTACTCCGTGATCCGTCAATTCCCAGACTAGGGTGACCACATTTCCATTCTGTCATTCCGGGACATGTGGTCACCCTAGTCCCGCGGCTGAGGCTCCCGCCGGAGCGGACCATCTTTCTGAGGCTGACACAGAGTAAGAGTTCCCAGTGGGAACAGCCTCAGAAAGATGGTCAGCACCGGCAGGAGCCTCAGCCGTGGGTCTCACTTGCAGCTCCAGCATACCTGCTCCACCCCAGCTGTCTCGCACGTACCAGTCCAGCTAGCCAATGAAATGTATTTGCTATTTGTTCCTCATTGGCTGGCTCAACCAGCCAATGAGGACCATACAGCAAATACATTTCATTGGCTGGCTAGCTGGACTAGTGTGTGTTGCTCCATTCTGGGACTCTTTGTTGTCCCAGTGGGGGGTGACCCGGGATGCAGGACACAGACCCCCAGTAAGGGACAGTCCCGGGCATGCGGGGACGTGTGGTCACCCTATCCCAGACATTTTTTCCCATAATTTTTTCAGAAAAAAATATTCGTTTCAACGTCACTTTTTTGTCTGATTATCATCATTTTTCCAGACAAAATCAAAATGGTCTAAACTCGGAGAAGACAAATAAAAGTGCTGCTAGTAGGAGTGAGAAGCAATTTGTCATTTCAAAGCCAAAAAAATTGTCTTTTCCTTTGAAAATTTTCATTTCAAAGACAAAATCAAAGACGTTTTTAACATCAGACAAAGTTCATCAAGATCTTCTTTTTAATTCTTTAGACGCATTTTCAAACGTGGCGGATTTACTTCTGAAAATATTGTCCTTCTTTTACCACTAACTCATGATCTGACAATTTTTTCATTATGACGACTTTTTGAACATCTCGTCCATAGAAAGAAACAAAAAAAGGTGTCCAAATAGTGCAATAGCATAGAAATCAGGGCCGGATTTGCCATAAGGCAGAGTAGGCATCTGCCTACAGGCGCACCCCACAGAGGGGCGTCTGTCATTGGAATCAATTATTATTATTATTTTTTAAATAAAAATAAATAATAAATACCCGCTGCCTGCCTGCCGCCTGGAGAGATCCTGCTGTTGCTCCCTTGGTGGCTCTTTAGTAATGCAGAGCGCTGGGAGATGACATCATCTCCCAGTGCTCTGCATTCCTAAAGAGTAGACCACGCGGGAGCAACAGGAACTACAGGTTTGTGCAGAAGCAGGCACAGACTTCTCCTGCCGCTGGACCACCAGGGAGGTAAGAAACGGGGCAATGTGGAGATGATGGGGTAAGTTGGAGCTGATGGGGGTAATGTGAGGACAAGCTGGAGCTGATGGGGCAAGTTGGAGCTGATGGGGGCAATCAGGAGCTGATGGGGCAAGTTGGAGCTGATGGGGGCGATGTGGGGGCAAGATGGAGCTGATAGGGCAATGTGAGGGCAAGTTGGAGCTGATGGGGACAATGTGGAGGTGATGAGGGCAATGTGAGGGCAAGTTGGAGCTGATGGGGGCAATGTGGAGGCAATGTGGAGCTGATGTGGGGCAATCAGAGGGCAATATGGATATGGGGGGTAATGTGGAGATTTGGAGCATTGTGGAGGTGTCCAGTGGAGATGGCAAATGGGGGGGCGCTTCAGATTTCTGTGCCTACAGGTTCCTGAGATGTAAATCCGGCCCAGATAGAAATTGTGTATACGTATATACACACTCAATGAAATGCATCCACATTCAATATTGGTCAGAATGAAAATACTCCCAACAGGTAAACTCACTTTCAGAGAATTAACCCATCTCTGTTCGGGACTCTGGATCTCAGGAACCAAAAGAAAACTCAGCGAGGATCTTCTTCCAATTGATCAAAAATACTTTTATTCAAAAAGTGACATTAAAATGCTTACAAATTGCATGAAAATCCAATACTAGCCAGCTTATGCATTTTGCGGCTCCCACAAAGCTTTATCAAAAACTAAAAACACCTTCCCTTTTTGATAAAGCGTTGTGGGAACCACAAAATTTGTAAGCTGGCTAGTATTGGATTTCCATTAAATTTGTAAGCATTTTAATGTCACTTTTTGAATAAAAGTATTTTTGATCAACTGGAAGAAGATCCTCGCTGAGTTTTCTTTTGGTTCCTGAGATCCAGAGTCCCGGACAGAGATGGGTTAATTTTCTGAAAGTGAGTTTACCAGTCAGGAGTATTCCCATCCAGAACAATATTATATGTGAACGCATTTGACTGAGTACACGTTTGTATACACAATTTCTACATTATAGCACTATCTGGGTGCCTTTATTTTGTTTCTTTCTATAGGCAGTAATAAATACCTCCCAAGTGTCCCTCTTTAGGCGGGACAGCCCCTCTTTTAGACCCAAATCCCTCTGCCCCTCTTTCCCACACTGATGTCCCTCTTTTTAGGAGATCAGACTGCGTGGTGTGTGGATAGATGTATCATACTGCCCTACAGCAATAAAACTCACATTATTGTTTGTTTAAACATCAGTATTTGTGTTTATAAATTAGTCTGTGTAAATAAAATACTTTGGTCTTGTTATAAGTCATTTATTAGATTATACAAGGAACTGTCAATAGTTCATGAAATCGCCTAAAAATTCTCGGTAATGCCCCGCCCACCAGCCATACCCCCTAAAACACAAGTGTCCCTCTTTGGCAATTTGAAATGTTGGGAGGTATGGTAATATGTCTGCGACAGACCTAAGTCTATTCTGAGAACTATGGTCGATTGTGCAGCAAAATGGGCTGATGGTTCTTATCTGCCATCAAATGTATGATTCTGTGTTCAGCTTGTTGCCAACTTTGGGGCATATAATGACTCTAATCTCCCTATTAGTAATCCGGCAATTGGGCTACATGGTAGCTACTAATGAATTAGGTTAACAAATAAAGATTCATATCTCTCAAAAATAGTTATATTACAAATGAAGATTCATATCGCTTATGTAACTAGTTATATTACAGAACAATTGCCTAGCACAACATATAAGCAGGTTTTAATTATCTTTTATATCTTAGGATGACTGGTACAATTGAATATGGTATTTGTATCCCCGGATATTAATCACATAATGAAAAGGTGTTATAATTTTGTGAAAAACAACATGAGTTGGCATAAACACAATTACAGGGTGAAGCAACGTCAGTCCTTTACCAACCAGGAATGTCAACTCTTTTGTAATCCTAAAATGGTGACAATGATGTAATTGATACAGTATAGGAAAGTCAGACAATGCAGGTAGACACTGACTTGGCAATAACAGATACTCGTAAAACAAGTGGTTTGTGCATAGAACATTGAATAATTACATACGCCTTGGATGAACTGAAGATATCGCTACCACCATCGTGCATGCTCCTAAGTCTGGGTTAAAGGTTAATTTTAACCCTTTGAGTCCCAGAGGGGTATGCAACGCATTGCTTTGCAATGTGTTGCATACCCCTTTGGCGTTCAAAGGTTTAATTTTGCTGTGGGAGGTGATAAAAGTACTTCTGGATTGGTGGCAGCAGTTCAAGGAAGATTTAAAGGGCAATTATGTTTTATTGTCTGCTTCTGTGGGAACAGCCAAACAGGCATAGCAAGAAAGCCTCAGTCTGAGTTGTACAGCCCCAATACAGTTGCTATCAACTGTACTCATCTGGCCTGTAACTTTTATTTGGAAAATGTATGTGTTGTTGAGCATTTCCCAGTGAGTAAAATAAGGATACATCCAATACTGGCAAATGTTTCTTGCAAGCAGTTTTACATAGCAAAGTTACCTTTATTTAAGAGTTTGAGCTCAATATATATATATATATATATATATATATATTTTTTTTTTTTTTTTTTTTTTTTTGCAGGCAGGGGGCACTATTGCTAGTACAGCCGGTGAGAAACTTAGTGTCACAGACACAGTCATTCCATAGATGGAATGGCTGAACAGTGCCACTGGGGGGCAAAACATCTTTAATTCAAGCTATTAGAAAAATGTCATGGAAACTCTGAAATAACTTTTGAAAGAAGCATTTCTCAGCACTGGAAGTACCCTTGACAGGGCCAGATTTCCCATTAGGCAGAGTAGACAGAGGGGCGGTGCCTCAGCTGTGCTGGCCACACCCACAATCTGAATTGTGGGTGTTTCCAAAGCAATTTCAATGTCATTTCACCAGTTTACAGGTTATTTTTAACACCATTGATGCTATAGAGATATTGGAGATCTCGCTAGCAACCAAAAGGGTTAAAACTTTTTTCCTCCTTGCTTGTTAGAGGCCAAAGGCATTTTCTGTGCCAGGAAATAGTGGAGGGGGCTGGAGGTGGGGCAATATGATGAATGGGGTGGAGCTAAAGGCATCTAAAATGCCTTGGTTAGGGGCATCTGGGATGTAACTCTGGTCATAACCCATATCTCTCAACATTTCAAATGACCAAAGAGGGACACTTTAGTTTTAGCGGCTGTTGTTGGAGGAGTGGCTGATGAGCAGGGCATTACTGAGTAATTTTTAGGTTATGTCATGACCCATTGACACTTATACCAAAGTATTTTATTTATACAGACTGATGTATAAACACACATACAGAATTGTATAAAAGCATTAATGTGAGTTTTTATCACTGTGGAGCAATGTGATACACTTCTATACACACACCACACAGTCTGAGGCCCTAAAAAGAGGGACACCAGGGTGGGAAAGAGGGACAGAGGGATTTGGGTCTCAAAGAGGGACACTTGGGAGGTATGTATTCCCAATATTTCCTAAAGAGGGATACTTGGGAAGTATGATAACCCTTGACATACTCAACAGGAAAAGGCCTACAACTAGGGTTGCCACCTTTTTGTAAAAAAAAATACCGGCCATGGCATTCTCCATAGACTTAACATTGGACAGAAGCCAATTTTTTACCGGCCTGCCGGGTCAAATACCGGCTGGGTGGCAATCCTACCTACAACATATATTTTTTTTCATAATTAGGGTTTACCTCCTCTCTAAAGAGTTAATTCTGTGAGTGGCAGCAGAGCAAGGTGTCTGACTACCATCCCTGTAGGTGTATATAGACGACCCAATTTCTTGCATCAGAAACATTAATCTGCATGCCATATAATTGTGTGATTTTTGGCCCTGCCCTGGGGGAGGTCAAGACGATTCTTCATGAGTATACAGCTGGGAGAGGCAGCTAGCGGCCCTTTCATGCTCTGGAATTAATGGGTCACTTGTTGCAGCAATTTATGTAATGGGAGGATTATTTGTAACACAAACAGAAGAAAAATCAATGAAGCTTCAAGACAGGTTCATAGCACAGGAGACAAGGTGCATAACACTGCAGTGAACAGAAACACCTGGAAAAGTCAAAAGGTGCAGCCAAGGAGCACAGGGAGCCTGGGCACATCTTGACGTCAAGGGGCAACTTTGTTTTAGCCCTGAAAGTAAGTGGAAGTTGACGGGTCTCTGGGAATCACATATTAAACTGTTAGCTCTTCAGGGCATGAGGTAAATGGCTGGTTGACGATGATGGGGATTGTAGACCCAGCAGCTGGAGATCTGGCAGTTGATTGTTCCTGGCCTAAGACAAACCGTGGGAATAAATAACCGGCCAGGACGTGAGGATTTCCCTACTGGAACACAGGTGAGTTCATCAATGAGAATGAGCCTGTGATTGACTCACCTGTACGCAAGCAGGGAAATCTTCAAGCGCTGCTTTATGTACCGATTAATATCCCGGGGCAAACCAACCGCACCGTAGAGGACAAATTAATATTCCTGATGATTTAAAAGAGCGTTTTAACCCCTTGAATGCTACAGAGATCTTCAACGCATTGCAGAGCAGTGCGTTGGAGACCTCTCTAGCATTCAAGGGTTAAAGATCCCCATTTAAATACAGTTAGGAATTTGGGGGATTTTATTTGTTACCTCTGCTGCGTTGGTTTGCCCCAGACTAACCATATTAATCTTCTGGCCTTCTTAAAGGGATAGTAATGTTTCATAATAAAAGCAGCTCTAATTAATCATCATAGTATTTGGACTTTGGAAAGTGTTATTTCAATTCTGTCAGAGTTGTAGTTCAAGAGTAATTCAATGACAAAGTGCCACCCCTTTTACTGGTGTAACACTGCTCAGCCAGATCAGAAGGGAGGTGCCCAGGTAGACTGCCGAAAGGGACAATCTTCAATTAAGATAAGGGAAAAACCTGAAAAACTTGTCAAGGGGGCAGGGCCTTCATTGTTCTCATAGGAAGAAGATTGTCCCCTGCTGTTATCTGTCGGTCTTACACCCAGATTCCACATCTGAGAAGAGATGGCTTACACTAGGTAAAAGGGGCGGGAGGGGAAACTTTGCTTGTGAATATCTCATAAACCATAAAGGTTTGAGAGATAAGAGTTATATCGTTCTTCGTGTTTTTTTTTAATGCCTACAAAATAAAATAAAGATAAAACGAAGTATTACTATCCCTTTAAGAGCTGTTCTAATGATATATCTATACGTTATGCTTTGTTACTTAGTCTCAGGGCCCTGCAGAACTTTAACCCTTTCAGTTCCAGGGAAATTACACCTCTCTGTGACTCAAAGGGTCACTGATACTCAGTACTCTGCAGGTTACATAATCTCACACTGCTCTGCACTACAGATACACAGAAACACATTCTGCTTATTACATACACAAACTGTCCTGTATATTACACGCAGCTCTGCATGTGACAGATCCTCACTGCTCTGCATGTTACATATGCCCCCTGCACTTCATGTTATGGATACACACTGCTCTGCATGTCATAGTAGGTACACACTGCTCTGCATGTTATATTAGATACACACTGCTCTGCATGTTACAGATACACACTGCTCTGCATGTTATAAACACACTTGCATTCTTCCATACCTCCCAACTGTCCCTCTTTGAGACCCAAATCCCTCTGTCCCTCTTCCCCATCCTGATGTCCCTCTTTTTATGAGATCAGACTGTGTGGTGTGTATATAAGTGTATCATGTTGCTCCATAGCAATAAAACTCACATATATGTTTGTTTAAACTTCAGTATATGTGTTTATACATACGTCTGTGTAACTAAAATTTTGGTCTTGTTACAAGTCATTTATTAGGTTACACAAGGAGGTGTCAGTAGGTTATGAAATAACCTAAAAATTCTCAGTAATGCCCCACCCACCAGACACGCCCCCAGCAAAACCCCCTAAAACACAAGTGTCCCTCTTTGGCAATTTGAAATGTTGGGAGGTATGCACTTCCGAACATTTCAAACGGCCAAAGAGGGACACTTTTGTTTTAGGGAGTGTTTCTGGGGGGCAGGGCTGGTAGGAGGGACATTACTGAGAGCTTTTAAATTACTTCTTTCTTATTGAGACCTCTTTATGTCATTGAATAAATGATTTAGAACAAGACCAAAGTATTTTATTTACACAGACTAATTTATAAACACACATACTGAATTTTAAACAAACATTAATGTGAGTTTTATTGCTGTAGAGCAACATGATACACTTATATACACACCACACAGTCTGATCTCCTAAACACAGGGACACCAGGGTGATACACTTCTATACACACACCACACAGTCTGATCTCCTAAACACAGGGACACCAGGGTGATACACTTATATACACACCACACAGTCTGATCTCCTAAACACAGGGACACCAGGGTGATACACTTATATACACACCTCACAGTCTGATCTCCTAAACACAGGGACACCAGGGTGATACACTTCTATACACACCACACAGTCTGATTTCCTAAACACAGGGACACCAGGGTGATACACTTATATACACACCACACAGTCTGATCTCCTAAACACAGGGACACCAGGGTGATACACTTATATACACACCACACAGTCTGATCTCCTAAACACAGAGACACCAGGGTGATACACTTATATACACACCACACAGTCTGATCTCCTAAACACAGGGACACCAGGGTGATACACTTATATACACACCACACAGTCTGATCTCCTAAACACAGGGACACCAGGGTGATATACTTCTATACACACCACACAGTCTAATCTCCTAAACACAGGGACACCAGGGTGATACACTTATATACACACCACACAGTCTGATCTCCTAAACACAGGGACATCAGGGTGATACACTTCTATACACATCACACAGTCTGATCTCCTAAACACAGGGACACCAGGGTGATACACTTCTATACACACCACACAGTCTGATCTCCTAAACACAGGGACACCAGGGTGATACACTTCTATACACACCACACAGTCTAATCTCCTAAACACAGGGACACCAGGGTGATACACTTATATACACACCACACAGTCTGATCTCCTAAACACAGGGACACCAGGGTGGGAAAGAGGGACAGAAGGATTTGGGTCTCAAAGAGGGACACCACTGTAATGTGACAGAGCTTTTCCTGCTGAGTAAAACAGGGTATTTCTGCTACATTTCCCTTCAAAAGCTATTATCTCAAGAGTTTGGGTTTTTAATCAACACAGCAAAATAATGCCCAAAAGACAACAATTTTATAATGTACTCTTTGGGAGAGTTTGAATCACTGACTACGATTCTCTATAGTAAGTTACAAGCACAGCTCCATCTGATGACCAGAATAGAAATTTGCAATTTCATTAAAAAGAAACAATATAATCCCAGCTGTCTTGCATGCACCAGTCCAGCCAGCCAATGAAATGTATTTGCTATTTGGTCCTCATTGGCGGCAAATACATTTCATTGGCTGGCTGGACTGGGGCGTGTTGCTCCATTCCGGGACTCTTTGTTGTCCCGATGGGGGGTGACCTGGGACGTAGGACACAGACCCCCAATAAGGGACAGTCCCGGGCATTCCGGGACGTGTGGTCACCCTAGCTCTGTGATGCATAAATCAGAATATGGTGCCGCATTCTGAGACGCCACCGTGCGGAAGAGATTTTTGGGTAAAGAGACATCGTTTTTAAGAAAGTTTTCAGGTATACAAACATGAATTCAAGGTAAGAGGTGCCTTTAAATCAATGTGACTCCCCGTTGATTTGAACCAGAATTGCACCTCTTTATCTTGATGAATATGACACCCAACGTTCTGGCGCTGTCATGCCATGTGGTATTCCCTGGGTATCATGTTGTTCCAAACCTCCATACTGGGGGTGGAAGTGTCCAAAAAGATACGATTTGCATCATAAAGTGGGTGGGGCTTGATTGGGGTAAGTGGAAGATGGGGAGGTGGGGTTTGCCCTTGAAATTGGTAGAGAGTGGGAAGAACCAGGAGCAGAGTGATCAGACCTGGTAGTTAAGTGGACGGAGTTAAGAGGGAACTCACTGAGCCGCATTGGAGTCCAGAGGTGGGGCAAGGGGGGCACTTGCCCCCCCATCCTCACTCAGCCCCACCACAAAAACATGGGGGCTGGGCAGGCTGACCTTGGGGTCATATCATGGCTTTGCCTCACTGGAAACATTTCAGTGGATGCCCATGTGAGCTGTGAGGTCAGCCTCTGTCCACGGAGACCTAGCAATTAAATAAAAAAAAACGGAGTCTCCCGGTCAGGTCCGGAGAGTTGTCAGGTATGCGTTTGGTACTATAGACCACTAGTAACGCTATGCCATGTGACTGCCCAGGCAGGGTCGGATCTGCCATAAGGCAGAGTAGGCACCTGCCTACAGGCGCTCCCCACAGAGGGGCGCCTGTCATTGAAATAATTTTTTTTTTTAATTCACAGCGCTGCGCACAGTAACCCGCCCCTCGCATGCTAAGGTATGTGTCTTCTTCGGCACAGACCTGTAGCTGTTGTTGCTCCCCCTCGTCGGCTCTAATGCAGAGCGCTGGGAGATGACATCATCTCCCAGCGCTCTGCATTCCTAAAGAGAAGACCGCGCGGGGTGCAACAGCAGCTGCAGGTCTGTGCAGAAGGTGGCACAGACATCTCCTGCCGCTGGACCACCAGGGAGGTAGGAAACGGATATGGGGGGCAATGTGGAGCTGATGGCAATGTGAGGGCAAGTTGGAGCTGATGGGAGCAAGACAGTTGGAGCTGATGGGGCAAGACAGTTGGAGCTGTTGGAAGCAAGTTGGAGCTTTGAGCTGATGGGGCAAGACAGTTGGAGCTGATGGGGGCAAGTTGGAGCTTGGAGCTGATGGGGGCAAGTTGGAGCTGATGGGGGCAATGTGAGGGCAATATGGATATGGGGTTAATGTGGAGATTTGGAGCATTGTGGAGATGGCCAATTGGGGGGAGTCACTTCAGATTTCTGTGCCTACAGGCTCCTGAGATGTAAATCCGGCCCTGTGCCCAGGGCAAATGTTTCCCTGGAAATACCTGGAAATGTTAGCAAGAATGTTCTTACAGAGTGCTAAATGCTCTTAATCTGGAGACTCCGGTTTTCAAAATTATTTACCAGGTCTGTGGGGACAGAAGTTGATTCTCCCACTTGGTGAGGTCCCCTTTAACCATGCCCCCATTTCCCACTCCCCGTTTCACCCGCTTTCCCTCCCCCAATCCCACTCACCTTGATTAAGCCTCACCTATATAATGGCACGAATCACATCATTTGGAAACTCCCATCCTCAGGCTTCTTGGTACTCCAGGACCCGGGAACAAGAAAATTCACAGGAATGTATATATGTGATGGACCTATTTAATCTTTTAGATATGAGAGCCGCAGACAGGGGCCAGTCTGTGGCCCCCGAGGGCCCAAAGATAACTTACGAGTGGTCGTGGCTTCACCGGCACTGCACTTCAGTCTTGACCCACCACCAGCGGGCACAGAAATCAGGCCGGCTCTTTTCAGGGCTTTTGGCTATAAATGTGATATTCCTGGGTGCTGGACTGGTTAGCAGTGTGTTCCTGAGTAAAGGGGCAGTGCCAGCCTTGGACTGGCAGATCTTCCTCTCGCTGCTCATGCTCCTCAGTTCGGTGTGGGCACTCTTCCACCTGCTGTACACACGCAAGATAGAACAAGTGGTACTTCTCCAGGACCACCACGCGGGGGCACTGTGGCTGCAAGGTCAGTATCGCAAAGGGGTAATGCACTCCTGTTTCCACTACAATATACCTAATCACTCATTTGTTTGTATGTATCAAGTGAAATGGGGAGCAACTGTGGACTCAACCATTTGCAATGTCAGGAGACAAACAAAGTTCCAATGATTCACATTGATCTTTTAACCCTTAAAATTCTAGAGAGGTCTCAACTCATTGCTATGCAATGCGTTGCAGAACTCTCAAGCATTCTGTGGGTTAAAATTCAAATTAAAATCATTGGGGGCTTTTCATTTGTTCCTTTTTTGCTCAGTTGTTTTACTTCTGAATAGCGCCACTTTCCCATTCTTGCACACACCCCATTGTCTCTCGCTCACACATACTGGACCATATTTACTAAGGAAGGGGTAGGTAATAGGGAGACCACATTTCCATTCTGCCATTCAGGGACACTGAGGAGACGAGAGCAGCAGAGTACGTGTCCTCAGCTCTAGTGCAGCTATGCGGGAGGGGTCACTATACATCACTGGACATCGGGGCACAATCTACTCTTTCTCCGGCGCACCACACTGGAGAGAGAACTGCCCACTGACTGTTGTCAAAGAATCGTGATGCCTGTGGTGTTCTACAAGATAATGTACATCACACCCAAAGCCTTAGAGTAGCATTACCCTACAACCATATTGCACTGCAGCTCTTGTTTGATGTCAGGATCAAGGCTCAGTTCTCTAAAGTGTTTAGGGATCTGTCTGGAAGCCATTTTCTTGTAGCCCAGTAGAGACATCAATTCCTGTCCCAGTAGGCAATTGGCAGTTCTCATTCTAGTCTTTGTATCTCTGTGCTCTGGATTCTTTATTCCGGGACTTTTTCTTGTCCCAGAAGGGGGCTGCCAGGGACAAGGGACACGCATTTAAAATCAGGGACTGTCCTGGGCAATCAGGGACATGTGGTCACACTAGTAGGTAATATTTGGTTCTCCGAGCTGTTGGGCACTACAAAGTCTCCAGCGACTGGAGTGTCAAAGTTACCTACTAAACCGTGAATTTTCTTGAGAGTATGTATATGTATGTATATCTTTATTTATATGGCATCACACAGTGTACACAGCGCCTTACAATAGACATATGTTACAGTAAATAAGAGGGGATGAAATAAGTGCCACACTCATAGAAACAATGGGAGAGAGGTCCCTGCCCCAAGGAGCTTACAGTCTAAATGGATAAAAGGAGACAGACAAAGGGGTAAGTGGGTGTCAAGTGCTGAGATTACAAGTGTTGAGTTTGGCCCAACGCAGTGCATGGTCCTAGTGCTCCAGAAGATAAGATATCAGGGTAGACTTAAAGACAGAGGGGGATTGTTCTAGACGTAGGGAGAGGGGTATGGGGTTCCATAGGTATGGAGCAGAAAGCGAGAAAGGTTTGAGACGGGATAGGGCAGAGGGTGTGGATGGTGCAACAAGAAGTGCGTTGTGTGCTGAGCGAAGAAGAAGGCGGCCAGGAACATAAGAGGAGATGAGGGAAGAGATGTAAGGAGGGGTAGAAGTGTGGAAAGTATTAGAGGTAAGAAGAAGGACTTTGTAATTGATGCGCTGCTGAATCGGGAGCCATGACAGATGTCTAAGAATTACGTGGGCAGGTTCAGTTCTTGGGGAGAGTGTAGTGATTCGTGCAGCTGAGTTTAAAACCGATTGCTTAGGTGAAAGATGAGTAGCAGGGAGGCCAGTTAGTAGGATATTGCAATAGTCTAAGCGGGACAGAATTAGGGCATGTATAAGAGTTTTAGTAGTTTGTTGGGAGAGGAACAGGCTGATTTTAGCAATGTTGCGGAGAAAGAAGCGAGATGATCTAGCCACGGAGTTAATGTGGGGGGAGAAGGAAAGAGAGGAAACAAATATGGCCCCAAGGCAGCGTGCTGAGCTGACCGGATCAGTGTCAATTCCATCAACTGTAATGGTGAAGTTAGGTGTGAGTGAATAACTTCATATATTTTTGCATTTCTAAAAGAAGGTCACATTTTGCATTATTCCTGGTTGCTGAAGTATGCATTCCCCGTTTGTTGACCATGATGCATCATGCCCCAAAATAAAGTGTGTGTGATGTGTACTTGGATATAAAGAACATGGGAGAAAGTGGATAGAGTAGACACAACAAAGAAAGACAAGTAAGAGAGGTGTGGGAGGTTTGCTAAGCAAGTTATACCATGGCACTAGAAGAGCATTTTAATACTAACAAGGCATTACACCATTACATGAGACCAGCAGCGTATTACATAAGACCAGCAGGGCAATACATGATAACATGAGACTAGCAGAGTATTACAAAAGACCAGGAGGGCAATACACCATTACATGAGGCCAGCAGAGGATTACATAAGACCAGCAGGGCAATCCACAATTACATAAGGCCAGAAGAGTATTACATAAGACCATCAGGACAATACATCAGTAAATGAGACAAGCAGACTATTATAGAAGACCAGCAGGGCAATACACCATTACATGAGGCCAGCAGAGGATTACATAAGACCAGCAGGGCAATACACAATTACACAATACCAGCAGAGTTTTACATAAGACTAGCAGTGCAATACACCATTACATGAGATCAGCAAAGTATTACATAAGACCAGCAGGGCAATAAACGATTACATGAGATCAGAAGAGTATTACATAAGATCAGCTGGGCAATACAACATTATATGAGATCAGAAGAGTATTACATAAGACCAGCAGGGCAATACAACATTATATGAGATCACAAGAGTATTACATAAGATGAGTAGGGCAATACAACATTATATGAGATCAGAAGAGTATTACATAAGACCATCAGGACAATACATCAGTACATGAGACAAGCAGACTATTATAGAAGACCAACAGGGCAATACACCATTACATGAGACCAGCAGATTATTACATAAGACCATCAGGGCAATACACCATTACATGAGACCAGCAGAGTATTACATAAGACCACCAGGGCAATACACCATTACATGAGACCAGCAGATTATTACATAAGACCATCAGGGCAATACACCATTACATGAGACCAGCAGAGTATTACATAAGACCATCAGGGCAATACACCATTACATGAGACCAGCAGATTATTACATAAGACCATCAGGGCAATACACCATTACATGAGACCAGCAGAGTATTACATAAGACCACCAGGGCAATACATCAGTACATGAGACAAGCAGACTATTATAGAAGACCAGCAGGGCAATACACCATTACATGAGACCAGCAGATTATTACATAAGACCATCAGGGCAATAGACCATTACATGAGACCAGCAGGGCAATACACCATTATATGAGACCAGCAGAGTATTTAGATGCTTATTGCATCATAGCACAGTGTTCGTCTATTGTGAGACCCCCAGCTGTTGAGGACTGCAACTTTCATCATCCCCAACAGCCAACAGGGTGATGGGAGTTGTAGTTCCCAACAGCTGAAGATCCAACAACTGATTACTTTGTCATAGAGCTTCATCACCTGCATGTCTAACTCACACTCTCGCCCTCTGCAGCCTCTCTCACCCTGTTTGGAATATTTAGCCTTCTCCTGTCCATCTTTAAGATTGGCCACGATGTGGTTCTTCTGGAGTGTAAACTACCAATGGAAATCTTCTTCTCGTCCATGCAGATGCTCTTTATAATTGCACAGGTAACACACCAAGAACATGCCAAGACATGCATGTAACATATAAGTAACCTATCTTACCTTTCTTGCTGATTACTGCCACGATTCTCAATAACAGTCCTCAGAACACACCAACATGCCAGGTTTTAAAGGAGAGGTGATGCCTCCTACTAATAACAGTCTTGCTTCCTTTGCTATGGCCAGAAAATCCTAATGGCCCCTATGAATTTTACCCTTGTGTTTTGCTTTAAGAAATAACGTCTTCAATCATTTCTTAATGTCAGGTCCATGGAGGCATCCATGACAGTCACTGGCAGTTTTTTCAAATGGGAGCAGAGAACACGAGCCTTCTTAACCCTTTAAAGACCAGTGTGATGTACAACACATTGCAAAGCAATGCACTGCACGTCTCTCCAGTCCTAAAATGTTAAGATTACTATGGACACTGAGCAAAGTTAGAGGGTCTGTGTTCCTGCTAGCAACTGTCATGTCCTTTTGCTTGACACAACATCCAGGATTGACTGACTTACCTGGGAACTTCCTCCACTTGAACCCCTGGAGAGGGTTCATGTACTGTGAATGGGGGTATGTAAATGATGTGATTCGTGTTATAAAGGGCTGGGGTTTAATTGGGTGGTACATGGTACAGAGGAAGTGGGTGGAACAGGGTGCGAAGGAGGGGAAGTGGGAGGGAAGTGGGAGGAACAGAGAGTTAAGGAGGAGAAGTGGGCGGGAATTGTAGGGAAAAGGGTGGGAAGGAGGCGAAGTGGGTGGGAATTGTAGGGAACAGGGTGGGAAGGAGGCGAAGTGGGTGGGAAGTAGGCAGAACAGGGTGGGAAGGAGGGGAAGTGGGTGGGAAGTAGGCAGAACAGGGTGGGAAGTAGACAGAACTGGGTGAGAAGGAGGGGAAGTGGGAGGAACAGGGTGGGAAGGAAGAGAAGTGGGAGGAAAGTGGGAGGAACAGGGTGAGGTGAGAAGTGGACAGAGATTCACAGGAAACTCACCACCACTGGAGAACCAACCTCTGTCCCCAGAGACCTGGTCAGTGGGTGGGAAGTAGGAGGAACAGGGTGAGAAGGAGTAGGAGTGGGTGGGAAGTGGGAGGAACAGGGAGGGAAGGAGGAGAAATGGGGGGAAGTGGGAGGAACTGGGTGGAAGGAGAAGAAGTGGGTGGGAAGTGGGAAGAACAGGGTGGAAAGGAGGAGAAGTTGGTCTGAAGTGGGCAGAACAGGGTGGGAAGGAGAGGAAGTGATTGGGTAGTGGGAAGAACAGGGTGGGAAGTAGGAGAAGTGGGCGGGAAGTGGGAGGAACAGGGTGGAAGGAGGAGAAGTGGGTGGGAAGTGGGAGGAACAGGGTGGAAGGAGAAGAAGTGGGAGGAACAGGGTGGAAGGAGAAGAAGTGGGAGGAACAGGGTGGAAGGAGAAGAAGTGGGAGGAACAGGGTAGGAAGCAGGAGAAATGGGTGGTAAGTGGAAGGAACAGGTTGGGAAGGAGGTGAAGTGGGTGGGAAGTTGGAGGAACAGGGTAGGAAGGAGGAGAAGTTGGAGGAAAAGGGTAGGAAGGAGGAGAAGTAGGAGGAACAGGGTGAGGTGGAGAAGCATACAGAGATTCACATGAAACTCGCCATCACTGGAGAATCAGCCGGGGCAGATCCGGAAAGAGTTCCTAGGCTGACTGAAGATGTTATCTCTTAGACCAAGGAGCAAGAAATATAAATAATAGGGGCCATTAGAAATTTCTGCTCATAGTAAGGTAAGTGGGGTATTATTATTTGCTAGTGGTAGTTCTCTTTGAAGGATACCTCTGAATAAACACAGGTAGATTAATTACAATTTCTGATCCACGGGTTACTTATCTGTGATCAAGCAAGGATATCCTGAAACTCTGACCTGTTGGTGTAGTCCAAGGCTGTCCAAGTTCAGCTCTCAAGGGTCACCAAGAGGCCAGGATTTAAGGATGTTCCTAATTAAGCACGGGTTAGTTAATCAGTGGCTCATTCATTGTGACTGACTCACCTGTGTACAGACAGGGAAATCCTTACATCTTGACCTGTTGGTGGCCCTTGGGGACTGGACTTGGACAGCCATGGTGTAGTCTATAGCTGGTTACCTTTCATTCAGGATACATCTCTAGCACTCTAAAAGTGAACCACTCAAGCTATAAACCTTTTCATGATACTTTACCTTTAAAGGATCAGTAAAATTTTTTATAAAAAAATATATATTGTAGGGATTTTCCTATTGAGTAAAATAAGGGTACTCCCACTGCCATACCTCACAACGTTTCAAATTGCCAAAGAGGGACACTTGTGTTATAGGGGGTGTTTCTGTGGTCGAGGCTGGTGGGCAGGGCATTATCACGAATTTTTAGGCTATTTCATGACCTATTGACACCTCCTTGTATAACTTAATAAATGACTTATAACAAGACCAAAGTATATTATTTACACATACTAATGTATAAACACATATACCAACGTTTAAACAAACATTAATCTGAGTTTTATTGCTGTGGAGCAATGTGATACACTTATATACACAACACACTCTGATCTCCCAAAAAAGAGGGACATCAGGGAGGGAAAGAGGGACAGAGGGATTTGGGTCTTAAAGAGGGACACTTGGGAGGTGTGCACTGCAGAGAGATTTATATTTCCAGAGTTATTACAATTTATACCCATGTTTTTTTTACATTAGCAGTGCCCTCTAGTTGTCAAATTCTAATTAGATTTCCTGTTAGATTCTAATGGAGAGGAAAGTCAGAAAAGTCAGAGACATACAGTTCTCCATATAATGTGATAGAAACTGCCTGTCACTTCCTGTCAGATAGAACTATCAGGAAGTAAACACAGTAAATTCACTTCCTGTCAGTTAGAACTATCAGGAAGTAAACACACAGTAAATTCACTTCCTGTCAGTTAGAACTATTAGGAAGTAAACACAGTAAATTCACTTCCTGATTATTTAAATTGCTATAAATATTGAATAAAACATCTGACAGCAATGGGAGTGACCTTGCTTTATTCAGCAGGAAATGCTCTGTAAAATATGTGTTTTCATAAAAAAAAGTTTACTGCTCCTTTAAGCTTAACATATTTGCGGTATTTTTCCCTTTTAAGAGCTGAGCGCAATCAGATGGGATCACAGCCAGTCAGGCGAAATGTGAATAAAATACAAATAACATGTAGATCTACACAGATAACAAGCAGACACTTGATAAAGATGTGGAGATATGGGGAGAACTTGGCAGTATAACAGAAAGGAGAGAACTAGCCAGATCATCCTTTCAAGCCTTTGAGTTTCAGAGAGGAACCCAATGGGGGATACCTCTCTGGCACTCAAAGCGGTTTAAAACTGGACACATATGAAAACGATCTGCTACATGGATACATGGGAATAACTGCAGGCCAGTAATAACCACTGCTTTTACAAATGTGTCCAGTTTTGAAGCTGTGATCTCTGGCAAAGAGCTAGTAGGTACGTTCTGAACCTTTAGTGTCTCATCTTCTGCATCTCTCACAGACGTGTCTCCTGTGGTTCTCCTGCAAGGACTGCGTTCAGGTGCTGCACAATGTAACCAGGTGAGAGGGGGAAGTGATAGGCAGCAGGAGAGGATGGGTTGGGCCAGTAGGGGTGTAGAGGGTGGGTGGAGTGTTAGAAATAACATGATATACACCAGTACTTGAGAGCTTACCTGGGAACCTTGAAAATGAGCTGACCCTGAGATCTTGAATATAATAACCCTCCAAGCCTTCCATAATATAGATTATTGGAGATAGCTCTCTGCTTGCTGTAATCCAGGAGGGCAATACACCATTACATGAGGCCAGCAGAGGATTACATAAGACCAGCAGGGCAACACACAAGTACACAAGACCAGCAGAGTTTTACATAAAGCTAGCAGGGCAATACACCATTACACAAGACCAGCAAAGTATTACATAAGACCAGCAGAGCAATACAACATTATATGAGATCAGAAGAGTATTACATAAGACCAGCAGGGCAATACAACATTATATGAGATCAGAAGAGTATTACATAAGACCAGAAGGCAATACAACATTATATGAGATCAGAAGAGTATTACATAAAACCAGCAGGGCAATACAACATTATATGAGATCAGAAGAGTATTACATAAGATCAGCTGGGCAATACAACATTATATGAGATCAGAAGAGTATTACATAAGACCATCAGGACAATACATCAGTACATGAGACAAGCAGACTATTATAAAAGATCAGTAGGGCAATACACCATTACATGAGACCAGCAGCGTACTTGAGAGCTTACCTGGGAACCTTGAAAATGAGCTGACCCTGAGATCTTGAATATAATAACCCTCCAAGCCCTCCATAACTTAGATTCTTAGAGATAGCTCATGTTCATGGGTATTTATCTCTAGGAGAAGAGGAGAGAAGTGATGATGATGTTGGGTATTTAGCTCTAGGAGTAAAGGAGAGAAGTGATGATGTTGCTGGGTATTTATCTCTAGGAGAAGAGGAGAGAAATGATGATGATGTTGTGGATTTACCTCTATGGGAAGAGGAAGAGAGTGATGATGTTGCTGGGTATTTATCTCTAGGAGAAGAGGAGAGAAGTGATGATGTTGATGGGTATTTAACTCTATGGGAAGAGGAGAAAAGTGATGATATTGCTAGGTATTTATCTCTATGAGAAGAGGATAAAAGTGATGATGTTGATGGGTATTTATCTCTAGGAGAAAAGGAGAGAAGTGATGATGTTGATAGATATTTATCTCTATTGGAAGAGGAGAAAAGTGATGATGTTGCTAGGTATTTATCCCTATGAGAAGAAGAGAAAAGTGATGGTGTTGCTGGGTATTTATCTCTAGGAGAAGAGGAGAGAAGTGATGATGTTGGTGGGTATTTACCTCTATAGGAAGAGGAGAGAAGTGGTGATGTTGATGGGTATTTATCTCTAGGAGAAGAGGAGAGAAGTGATGATGTTGGTGGGTAATTACCTCTATAGGAAGAGGAGAGAAGTGATGATGTTGATGGGTATTTATCTCTAGGAGAAGAGGAGAAAAGTGATGATGTTGATGGGTATTTATCTCTAGAAGAGGAGAAAGGTGATGATGTTGATGGGTATTTATCTCTAGGAGAAGAGGAGAGAAGTATTGATGATGTTGGGTATTTTTCTCTATGGGAAGTGGAAAAAAGTGATGATGTTGCTAGGCATTGATCTCTATAGGAAGAGGAGCAAAGTGATGATGTAGATGAGTACTTATCTCTATGAGAAGAGAAGTGATGATGTTGATGGGTATTTATCTTTATGAGGAGGAGCAAAGTGATTATGTTGATGGTTACTTATCTCTATGAGAAGAGGAGCAAAGTGATTATGTTGATGGGTACTTATCTCTATGAGAAGAGGAGCAAACTGATTATGTTGATTGGTACTTATCTCTCTGAGAAGAGGAGCAAAGTGATGATGTTGATGGGTACTTATCTCTATGAGAAGAGGAGAAAAATGATGATATTGGGTATTTATCTCTAGGAGAAGAGGAGAGAAGTGATGATGTTGATGGGTATTTGTCTCTATAGGAAGAGGAGAGAAGTGATGATGTTGATGGGTATTTATCACTATAGGAAGAGGAAGAAAGTGATGATGTTGATGGATACTTATCTCTATGAGAAGAGGAGAGAAGTGATGATGTTGATGGGTATTTATCTTTATGAGAAGGAGAAAAGTGATGATGTTGCTGAGTGTTTATCTCTATGAGAAGATGACAAATGTGACAATGTTGCTGGGTATTTATATCTAAGTTTGGTCCCTCTTCTTTCTTGTTCCCAGGTGTGGCATCATGCTGACTCTGGCCACCAATGTAGTACTCTGGCTTCTCGCTGTAATTGATGACTCGGTGCACAGAGAGCTGGAGAGCGCAGAACTGAACTCCACATCAGGCAGGTGCTTGGACCCAGATGCTGCTTTTCATTCATACCTGTGGTAAAGTTGTCCTGCTTGAAAAATGGCCTTGGTACATAATGTCCATATGTATGAGGGCACAAACAGAGCAATTCTTGTGCAAACCAACTGCATCATAATGGGGAAACACAAATTATCATTGATTTAAATGTCTTTTACATTCACAGTTTAAATCAATGGTCATTTGGGAGCTTACATTTCTTCCCTAAGTTCCAATTGGTTTCTTCCAAAATTTCTTCTCTGTTTCTCCCTGTACGTGGCCTATTGGAGTCATGTGTGTAAAACCAACTGCACCCTAAGCAGGGCCAGATATCCCAGAAGGCAGAGTAGACAACTGCCTAGAGAGCCAAGTTTTGATTGGCACCTCAGCTATGCTGGTCACACCCACATTCAGAGTAGTGGGTGTGGCCAATGGAATCTTGGTGTCCCTGAACCATTTATATACCCCCTTTACTGGCTATTATTTAACCCTTCGTATGCTAGTGAGGTCTCCAACTCATTGCAAAGGAATGTGTTGGCGCTCTCGCTAGCAACTAAAGTGTTAAAAGCTCTTTCTTTGTTATAGGCCAAAGGTAATTTTCTGTGCCAGGAAACAGTGGATGGGACTGGAGGTGGGGTTATGTGAACAGTGGGGGAGTGGCCATGGGCAGAGCTAAGGGTGCTTTGACTAGGGGGTGGGTGGTAAATCCAGCCATAATCCTAGAGTATCAATAAATTACCATTGAGTTACACAGGACTTTTAACCTCTTGAATGCTAGAGAGGTCTCCAAAACCTTGGAAAGAAGTATGTTGGAGACATAAGAACTGTGGGGATTTTTTTTTTTATCTGTCCCTATGCGTTGCCTACCCCTCTGGCACTCAAAGGGTTAATTGCTCCACTTTTCTCTCTGCCCGTTGTCTTTTGTTTGCTTTATCTATTGCTGTTTTTTGCATCCTGAGATCATCTCCACCAAACCAGGGACTGACAACCTTTGGCTTACCGGGAATGAAAAAACAAAATAGCACAGAAACAGATCTCTAAGCCTACTAGTAATAATGACAACAAGTGGATGCCCTCCTTCCCCAAGAGGTCTACTCACATGTAGAGGAACTTGTACCTGCCTCACTGTATGAACAGCTTGGGACTTATAGATCACTCCAGGCTGTGATGTCCAGAAGCACTTGATAGTAGATTGTAGTTCCCAATAAAAAGAATGTATATAGTAACAAAGTAAATTAGGTTGAATAAGGACACAAGTCCATCAAGTTCAACCTTCTCCTCATACCCCAGTAATTTTATAGCTTTCCTGCTACCAAATAAGTTAGTCTTTATCAGACCTTCCTGATCTGCCTACTAATAAACTGTATAACTCTGTATGTTCCCTTTGAAAAGAAATTATCTAATCTTCTCTTGAATGTATCCATTGTATATGCCATAACCACCTCCTTGGGCAAAGAATTCCACAATTTAACAGACCTTACTGTAAAAAAACCCCTTCCTCTGCTGAAGTCGAACGCTCTTTTCCTCTAATCTCAAGGGGTGTCCCCTGGTCATCCGATCAGGCCTTGGAATAAATAGCTCACTGTAGAGATCCTTGTACGGACCTCTCATATATATATATATTATATATTTATATATATAAAATATAAGGACGAAAAGCTCCATAAGGAGCAATAAAGGGAACCTTTAATGATACAATAATAGTGAGAGTAGACCATCATATTTGTGATTAAGGACTGGGCAAAAAACTAGATTTATTAATAATTCTAAAAAACAAAAAAAAGGCAAGACAAATAAAAACGTATTACCTCCCAAGATGCCTAAAGATCTCAAAAAGAGATCTGCAGCAAAAAGAGGAAAGCAATATAGATAAAAACAAACCATAAACAACGATAAAAAAAGATGCAAAGTAAAAAGAACAAATATACCATATATAAAATAAGAGTATACTTGATACAGCTCTTAAATACTGCTCTATGCTTTTCGTGATGCTTTAATTCAATGTCACTTAGACAGGAGAAAAATATAGAATAAAACCTTTGGCTTACTAATTGGTAGGAACTACAGTCCTCTTTGACCAGCCGCTAGCTGGTTGTGGGACAATGTGAGTGATAGTTTCCAACAGCTGGAGGTCCAAAGATTGCCTACCTCTGCATTAATCTCTCCTTTTCCTCCTCCTAGATGAGAGTGGAAGCTGTAAATGCCCGAAATTCTCCAAGTGTTGGACCTTCCAACAGGGCTACGTGACCTTGTACCCCTTTAATCTGGAGTACAGTCTGATCTGCGCATCAATGCTCTACGTCATGTGGAAGAACGTTGGTAGAAGAGAGCTCCCTCCTTCCAGCTCCCACCAACCTAGCTTCCGACTACAGGGTGTGATCTATGGACCCCTATTAGGGGGAGGCATCCTGCTGGTGGGCATCTGCGTCTTTATCCAATACCAAGTTCAGGCCTCTGCTGGGACCGTATCTCCTGCATCCTTCCTAATATACTACTCATACAGCATCACCCTTCTGTCTGTCATGGTAATCTGCTGTGTTGTAGGCATCATCATCCACAGTCTCAGGGAGAAGGACAAGGGGAAGCACAGAGAGAATGAACAGGATGGAAATGGGGAGAACAGCAGAAAGCTTGGGGAAATTGGGGCGTATATGCAGAGTAATGAGGAGAATGGCAGGGAATATGGCCATGGTAACATTGAGGAACAGGGAAACTGCCATCAGCACCGGCAGGATGAAAATATAAGTGATCCTATGCAAGGTCAGATGGTGAGGTCAGAAAGCAGGCACCAGCTGGTAGAGAAGGGAAAACACTGGCAGGGGGAGAAGGTTGAATACAGACAGAGTGAGAATTATGGGGAACCGCAGGAGGAAGAACACAAAGAGGAGAATGTAGACTCCAGGCAAAGCCAGAGGGAGACACACAGAAAGACCAGTCGAGGGGCCACAGAGTTAGAGAAACACAGAAACCTCAGTGTGAGAGTCTCACATAAGAATTACACCCGCAGACTGGATATTATCCTGCTCCTGGGCAGTGCCCTGGGTCAGTTCTCCATCTCTTATTTTTCCATCATAGCCACAGTGGCCACCAATTCATGGGATCAGCTGAACAGTCTCAACCTTTCCTACTCAGTCCTCATGATCTTGCAGTACTTGTTCCAGACCATCTTTATCATTGAGGGCATGCGGGGGGAGCACAAGGAATCTTCCCACCCACAGGAAGATAAAGAGGGTACAGAGGAGCAACACATGCCCCGAAGGATGTCTCTTCTGGAGATCCGTAGAGTGTCCCTTGCCTACCTGCAGAACGTTGGGCGCCTCAGTGTCAGTCGAAGGGCAGTGAAGGAGACCACCCTCTTTATGGTGTTCTGTAATATCATGGTAAGTCCACTTTGTCGTCATATTGTACCACTCTGAGTATCGGTTGGAAGGAGACCACCCAGCTGTGGTTTTAGCGTAATTGAACAACTGGCATTCCCTGACCAGAAGAACAGTAATCTTTCTCAGGGTCCTAAAACAGACTGTGGTCACATTCAGAGCCGTTTAACTATTTGTGCACCAGAGGTGGTGTCCAAAGCATCCCTTTGGCAGGGCTAAGCTGGCATCTGGGCAGATTATAAAGCACATGGGTGCTAGTGAGCAAAGAGTATTAAGACTTATCATAGCATCATAGATTAACATGATTTTGCCCCTTTTAGCTTCCTAGAATGTTGTGTTCTCACACCGTGGTTCACACAATGATAAGTGCTTACACCAAGAGTAGCTTGAGAAAATACTGAGTTTTCTTCACACACCTTCAGCAGTGCTGAGTGTTCACGCCTGAAGGGAGAGAGACACAAAGGTAAAAAAAACTCTCCAATTCCTACATTATTCTGTAGGGCCTATGCCCTAAAATCTCCCAAGGTGTAGTGGCTCATCAGCTGTTGGTCCTCAGCTGTAGGTGCCTAAAATTTCCATTATCCCCAACCAGTCATGGGGTTGATGAGTTGTAGTTTCTAAACAGCTGGATAGCCAACAATTGACTACTCCAGTCTTAGTGTAGCGTAGGCTGACCATACCTCACCTTTAAAAAGGGACACATAGAAAATAAGCATATTTCAGGAGTGCACCAAATTCAACGCAACCCTGTAGTATGCATTTTTCATGTGTCCCTTTTTAAAGGTGAGGTATGGTCAGCCTAGTGTAGAGGCTCCACACAATAACAAAAATAAATTGGAGAATTTATCTCACCTTATTGCATAAATCCCCTCCCCATGACGTTACACATTGTGTGAGTATTGTGTGCTCGTGTTATCAGGAAGAGGGAGATGTAGCTGGTCCCTGACTGTAGTGTATGACTGCATTTCTCCTTGACTGTGGAGTGACCTTTTCACCAGTGGGTCAGGCGCAACTACCACTTTTGCCCAATTGTTAAAACACCGTCACATGAGGATGCCACAGAGCCAAACTGAACCATGCATGGAACTGCATGCCTGATGTGACTTACAGTGTATCAGTGTTGCACAGTACCCCATATATACATGTAGCTCTTATATCCAGACGTTATTAAAGTTACTAATGTCCACAATTTTTTTATAGATTTGTAGAGGCTTAAAAAAGATTATCATTGCCACACATCCCATCTCTCAAACCACTATGGTTTGAGAGATATTGGCAATGAAAGTTCCCCTTCCCTTGATGTCAGCTGTAAAGCTGACAGAAGGGAATCCGTGTCAGCCGACACGATGAGGCTCTGCAGCAGAGCTGAAATCCCGTTATTGCAAAATAATGACTTCAATGGAAAGGTCTACAAAGTGTGCTTGCAACCCAGGCACACTTTGTAGACCTTTCCAATGAAATAATTATTTTGCAATAAAGGGATTTCAGCTCTGATGCAGAGCCACCGGCTGGTCTCCGGACTGGGATCTCCTGGTGTCAGCTAGATGCTGACGTCAGGAGAAGGGGAGGGAAGGAGGGAACTTTCATTGCCAATATCTCTCAAACCATAGCGGTTTGAGAGATGGGGTTTGTGGCAAAGATAATTTTTTTAAGCCTCTACAAACGTATAAATAAAAATTTGGAGATTACTAACCCTTTAAAGGGAACCTATCACCTAAAAACAGCTTGGGGGGTTATGCACTAAGGGGTGATAAAGTGGAGATAACTTCTCCAGTGATATCACTCCTCTACTTCCTATGTTATTCTATAGAACATATGCACTAAGATCTCCAGCTTTGGAGATCTTAGCACGTAGGTTCTATAGAATAACGTAGGAACTGGATGAATGACATCACTGGAGACGTTATCTCCACTTTATCATGCCTTAGTGCATAACCCCCCTGGTGATTTTGTAAGAGCTATTTTTATTTAGAAAACTAGTTTTTTATTTAGATTTAGAGATTATACAAATTAAGGTGTGCTGTGCAGACACTTCCTGTCTTAGCGCTACATTACCTCCCCATTAACTGAAAACTGCACAGCAAAGCATTGCGTCTCCTAACCCTTTCAGTGTTAGTAGAGGTGGGCAGTGCATTGCTGAGTAGTGTCAGTGAGTGGAGTAGGTAATGTAGGGATAAGGCAGGAAGTTAGTGCTAGGGGAGGTGGGCAGTGCATTGCTGAGCAGTGTCAGTGAGTGGGGAGGTAATGTAGGGACAAGGCAGTGTTAGGTGGGCAATAAATTGCTGAGCAGTTTCAGTGAGTGGGGAGTAATGTAGGGATAAGACAGGAAGTCAGTGTTAGGTGGGCAATGCATTGCTGAGCAGTGTCAGTGAGTGGGGAGGTAATGTAGGGATAAGGCAGGAAGTCACTGCTAGGGGAGGTGGGCAATGCATTGCTGAGCAGTTTCAGCGAGTGGGGAGTAATGTAGGGATAAGACAGGAAGTCAGTGTTAGGTGGGCAATGCATTGCTGAGCAGTTTCTGTGAGTGGGGAATGTAATGTAGGGATAAGACAAGAAGTCAGTGCTAGTGGAGGTAGGTAATGCATTACTGAGCAGTGTCAGTAAGTGGGGAGGTAATGTAGGGATAACACAGGAAGTCAGTGTTAGGTGGGCAATGCATTGCTGAGCAGTGTCAGTGAGTGGGGGATGTAATGTAGGGATAAGGCAGGAAGTCAGTGCTAGGGGAGGTGGGCAGTGCATTGCTGAACAGTATCAGAGTGCAGGGGGTAATGTAGGGATAAGGCAGTAGTTCAGTACTTGGTAGTTGATCAGTGTGAGTGGGTGATAATGTAGGGATAAGACAGGAAGTCAGTGCTAGGGAAGGTGGGCAGTGCATTGCTGAACAGTATCAGAGTGCAGGGGGTAATGTAGGGATAAGGCAGTAGTTCAGTGCTTGGTAGTTGATCAGTGTGAGTGAGGAGGTAATGTAGGGATAAGACAGGAAGTCAGTGCTAGGGGAGGTGGGTAATGCATTGCTGAGCAGTGTCAGTGAGTGGAGGAGGTAATGTAGGGATAAGACAGGAAGTCAGTGCTAGGGGAGGTGGGTAATGCATTGCTGAGCAGTGTCAGTGAGTGGAGGAGGTAATGTAGGGATAAGACAGGAAGTCAGTGCTAGGGGAGGTGGGTAATGCATTGCTGAGCAGTGTCAGTGAGTGGAGGAGGTAATGTAGGGATAAGACAGGAAGTCAGTGCTAGGGGAGGTGGGTAATGCATTGCTGAGCAGTGTCAGTGAGTGGAGGAGGTAATGTAGGGATAAGACAGGAAGTCAGTGCTAGGGGAGGTGGGTAATACATTGCTGAGCAGTGTCAGTGAGTGGAGGAGGTAATGTAGGGATAAGACAGGAAGTCAGTGCTAGGGGAGGTGGATAATGCATTGCTGAGTAGTGTCAGTGAGTGGAGGAGGTAATGTAGGGATAAGACAGGCAGATCATACACAGCACACCTTAATTCGTATAATTAAAAATCCAAATAACTGAAAAAGTAGATTTCTAAATAAAAAGTGTTTAATGCAACACATAGGCCATTTTGAAAGCTTAAAATATTTAAAGTTGTCTTTAAGTGAAAGGAAGGCTTTAAAGAGGCGAGGTGGAATCACTCCAACAAAAGCAATATCGTCTTGGCATACGGTGTCCTTTATACATCACTGACATGTGGTCTCATCATCTGCAGTTCTGGATCATGTCGGCCTTTGGAGCCCACCCTCATTATACGAATGGTTTGGAGCGACAATTCTACGGTTCATCTGTCTGGTTTTCCATCCTGAACTTTGGGCTGCCTCTGTCTGTCTTCTACAGGATGCACAGTGTTAGTGGTCTACTGGAGGTCTATATCAGTGCCTGAGACTCATCCGTCCCTCAGAGATTATTCCCTTGCCTTTTCCTACTCGTGGACTGCAGGGTCAGGGCCTTGTTAATCTGAATGTAATTCTCACTGTAAATAAAAAAAGACTTGTGTTTTCTCCATAGTTCCATGGTGCTGTAGAAGACAGCAGGGTATGAAGGCACCCAGGTGCTGTGGGAAATAGTCAGGCAGGATGGTGCCTCGGGGCTGTAGGAAACAAGAGGGTAGGAAGGTACCCAGGATGCCATGGATGACAGCATGTTAGGGAGGTGCCTCTGTGCTATACTAGATAGCAGGTAAGCACATGTGTGTTTTGTTAGATGGGTAAAAGCAGAGCTCAGGGGGAAGTAGTGAATCAGTGTTGACTCAGGAAGGTCACTGGGCCTATGTGCACATTGGACTTTTCCAGTGATAGTCCTTGAACAGCACCCAGTGTAATCAGGAGCTGTGGAAAGGAAGGGAGGAGGGAATCGATTGGCGCACACAGCCGTTAATATGTGTATATATAACCAGGCTAGACAACCTTCCATACTCCAGCTCATGGATACCACAACTGCCACCATCCCCAACCAACAGCCATAGTTCAAAAGGTCACGTACCCCTGTTACAGACACACTCGGACACTCCCACACAGATAGGAGCACAAACACTGTGTTACAGAATACACACACACACAGATCTTGCTGCGTATAAATGTCAGCTGTTTATCTAAACTTTCAGGATAATTAATAGATTTATAGAACATGGACAGGACTGATCAGCAGCCTTTGAACAATCTGACAGGTAATTAACCCTAGTGAATACAGACGATTACTGGTTATAGATAGATTTATTAATATAATTTAATAGTTTACACGAGATTTGATATGGAAGTGTGTGGGAGGGCAGGGAAGGGCAGTGACAAACAAAGATAGTCTATGCCAGAGGTTCTCAACCCGTGTCCTCAGTGGACACTAACAGGCCAGGACTTAGGAATTTCCCTGCTAGAACACAAGTGTGTTGATCAGAGGCTCAGTCATATTGATTAACTCACCTGTGCTCTTAAAAAAGGAAATCCTAAAATCCTGGCCTGTTAGTAGCCACTGAGGGCACGGGTTGAGAACCACTGGTCTATGCCCAGAGGCGAATACAGAACATGGAGGGCACGGGGGCGGGGTTTCTCTGTCACAACATAAAACCATTATTTAAAAAAAAAAAAAAAAAAAAAAACATATAACAAAGAGCTGGGAATAGGATGAAGTGTGTGTATAGATATGTGTGAATGTGTGTGCGTATGAATGTGCTTGTCTGTGTGAGCATGTGTGTGCGCAACTGCACTGAAGGGAATACATACAAAGTCCCCAAATATCCATAAATTTAAATGGATCTTTAAACATCCTGAATGACAGAGGGGTTTAAAGGAGCAGTAAACTTTTTTTTTTATGAAAACCATATATATTGTAGGGATTTTCCTACTGAGTAAAATAAGGGCACTCCCACTGCAGAGATATTTATATTTCCAGAGTTATTACAGTTTAAACCTATGTTTTTTTTTACATTAGCAGTGCCCTCTAGCGGTCAAATTCTAATTGTTAGATTCTAATGGAGAGGAAAGTCAGAGAAATACAATTCTCCACAGAATGTGTTAGATACTGCTGAGTCACTTCCTGTCAGTTAGAACTATCAGGAAGTAAAACACAGTAAATTCACTTCCTGATTATTTGAACTGCTATAAATTTTGAATAAAAAATCTGACAGCGATGGGAGTGACCTTGTTTTATTCAGCAGGAAATGTTCTATAAAATATGTGTTTCATAAAAAAAAAAAAGTTTACTGCTCCTTTAAACCATATCAGTTAAAGGGGAGTTGCGTTTGCCTCTTATGGTGTCTAATTTGCCCCACACTGACTCCAGAAGGGAGATGCGCTAAGGCGTGATAAAGAGGTGGTAATGAGGAGATAACTTCTCCAGTGATATGTTATTCTATGGAGCCAATGCACTGAGACTTTTTAGGTGGGAGAAATCTTCGTACATAGACTCCATAGAGTAACATAGGAACTGGAGAAATGACATCACTGGAGATAAAATCTCCACTTTATCACTCCTTAAAGGGATAGTAATACCTCAATGAAAGTTTAGCTCAGAGTATTATTTATTTATTTATTTTTAAACATGCTGCGCTATACATAGTTAGATAGATTTGTATTTCAAAAGTTATTCAAGAGGAAAAGATCCCCTTCCGCCCCCTGTGGACCGGACGGATGCAGCGAGGGACAATCTTCACACAGTAAGTATAAGGAAAACCCTGCCTCCTTGACAAAGAAGGGCGGGATTTTCCTTTTGCTTACTGAAGATTGTCCCGCGCCGCTCTCCATCTGGACTAGACTGAGAAGCAGAGTGACACAGGGGAAAGGGGCGGGAGGGGTATCCTCTCTTCTTGGATAGCGTTTGAACTACAAATCTGTAATTAACTATATATATAGAGCAACATGTTAAAGGGATAGTAATACTTCATTATTACTATCCCCATGTTGTAGCCCTTAAAATACTGAATTCAACTATAACAGCGGCATCTCTCAAACCTCTACGGTTTGAGAGATATGTGCTTTCAAAGTTCCCTTTTTTTTGTCTCTCTCTCCTGACGTCAGCGTTCTAGCTGACAGCAGGGGAATCCGGTCAGTGAGCAAGCGGCGGCTCTGCAGGAGTCCTGAGATCGCGTTATAGAAACTTAAATCCTTCACTGAAATGGTCTTCTTCGTGGAAGACCATTTTAGTGAAGTATTTCCGTTTTTATAACAAGATCTCAGCACTGCTGCAGAGACGCCACCGGTCCCGGATTCCCCTTCTCTCAGCTACAACACTGACGTCAGGGGAAAGAAGAGGGAACCATAAAGGTTTGAGAGATGCCGCTGGTATCGTTGAATTCAGAATTCTAAGGCCTACAACATGGGGGACAGTAATAATGACGTATTACTATCCCTTTAAAAAAATGTAAATAATACTCTGAGCTAAAGTATAATTGAGGTATTACTATCCCTTGATTGCATCCCCCCCTTTATCACGCCTTCTTGCGTAACCCGCCAGTTGTTCATAGTACACCAGCCTCAGTGCGGAGCGAGTCTGAGCCAAACCAACCTCACTAGAAAGCAATAAATCAACATTCTCAAACTGCTTCCAAATGCACTGCAGACTTCTCCAGCATTCAAATGCTTTAACCCTTTGAGTGCCAGAGGGGTACGCAACGCAATTGCATTTCGTACCCCTCTGTCACTCAAAGGGTTAAATCCCCATTTAATTCACTGGGAATTTTAATTCCTCCCCTACGGTAAAGTTGGTTTGCACCAGGCTTGCTTCGCTTTAGAGGTGCAAAATCAATAAGCTGAAGCGGTGCTGGAGCAGAACAAGTGCTTCATAGGGAAGAAATGAACATTCCTACTGATTTAACAGCTTGAGTGCCAGAGTAATATGCAGCGCACTGCTTCTGAACGCATTGCACACCAATGGCACTCGAAGGGTTAACCCACCAGCTGCTAAACCCGGGTCTCCAATGCTTTTGGCAGCCACTAGCATTCGAGGAGCTAAAAACCTAAATTTGAAATCAATTATACTTTTCGTTGTCCCCCATAGCGTTGTTGTTTTCCTCCAAAATTGCTCCTTTTGTCTTCACGAGTATAGTCAGCAACCGCTAGCAGTAACAGCAGGGCAGGTTAGACAGGAGCTTGCGCTATAAAGGCCATAGGCTCAATAAAAAGAGGAGTAAATCCAGGGCAAACCAACTGCAGAGGAGGGAACACCCCCAAAGTGCCCCCAAATCCTTATTTATTTAAAGGGACAGTAATGTCCCATAAAAAATTATGCTTGTTTTGTAGAGGTTTAAAAAATAAGTTATCTCTCAAACCTTTATGGTTTGAGAGATTCGCTTGTAAAGTTTCCCTTTTCGCTGACAGCAGGAGATTCGAGTCTTGCGACACGATGAGGCTCCTCAGCAGATCCAGAATCGCGTTCTTTAAAAAGAATTACTTCATTGGAACGGTCTACAAAGTGTGCTTGCAAACCAGGCACACTTTGTAGACCTTTCCAATTAAGTAATTCTTTTCAAATGTCACAATTTCGGCTCTGCTGCAGAGCCGCCGGCTGGTCCCCGGACCGGGATCTCCTGTAGTCAGCACAGCACTGACGTCAGGAGAAGGGGAGGGAGGGGGGAAACTTTACATGTAAATATCTCTAAAATCATAGCGGTTTGAGAGATGGGATTTATGCCAAATAACTTATTTTTTTAAACCTCTACAAAACAAGTATAATTTTTTATGGGATTACTGTCCCTTTAAATGGAGACTTAAACTCCTTGACTGCTAGGGAGGGCTTCAACAGAATGCTTTGCAATGCGATGGAGACCTCTGGCATTCCAGGAGTTAAAATCCCCATTTAAAACCAAAGGGGATTTTTAAATTGGTCCCTAAGGTGCAGTTGCCTTGCTCCCCTTTGCCATTATACACGTGGCCCCATGTCTCAGTACGTGTGAGGGGAACATCCAGTGATCAGACCCGGGAGGGACGCATACAGAGGAGGACAGGATCTTGAGGGCCAAAGCTTAAACCCTCTGTATCTCAAACAGCTTCACATCCGTGTCATACCATACAGGGGGGTCCATGTTCCTGCAAAATAAACACACAGTCAGATGCTGTTCTCTTACATGGCTGCCCCTCCCCATCCTGTAGTTACAGGGATAGTAATACTTGATATGTGAAATTACTTATATTGTAGGGTTTATCCTCCTGAGTAAAACAAGGGTAATCCCACTGCTGTGAGGTATTTTATTCAAAAGTTATCATAGTTCAAACTTGAATTTTTTAGGTGCGATATCACAGTGGCCTGAAATTGTACAGTGGCGCTGTTGCTACACCATCCTATGGAGATCTATGGTCAACTGACCAGAGTGGTCCATAGGATGGATGGTGTAGCAGCAGTGCCACTGTACAATTTCAGGCCACTGTGATATCGCACCTAAAAAATTCAAGTTTGAACTGTGATTACTTTTGAATAAAATACCTCACAGCCATGGGATTACCCTTGTTTTACATAGGAAGTATTACTATCCCTTTAACACCCCACTTTCTATAAGTACTTCCTCCTCCTCCATCACTTGTACACTGCTCTCCCAATAAACACGCCCTTATACTGCTCCCTCTGACCCACAATGCCCTTATACTGCTCCATCCGCCTTACACTTCCCTCACACTGCTCCCTCCAGCCCACAATGCCCTTATACTGCTCCCTCCGCCTTATATAACCCTCACGCGGCTCCCTCCGATCCACATCTCCCTCACGCGGCTCCCTCCGATCCACACCACCCTCACGCGGCTCCCTCCGATCCACACCACCCTCACGCGGCTCCCTCCGATCCACACCACCCTCACGCGGCTCCCTCCGATCCACATCACCCTCACGCGGCTCCCTCCGATCCACATCACCCTCACGCGGCTCCCTCCGATCCACACTTCCCTCACGCGGCTCCCTCCGATCCACACTTCCCTCACGCGGCTCCCTCAGATCCACACTTCCCTCACGCGGCTCCCCCCACTCTACGCTTCCCTCCCACTGCTCCATCCACCCTACACTTCCCTCCCACTGCTCCATCCACCCTACACTTCCCTCCCACTGCTCCCTCCACCCTACACTTCTCTCCCACTGCTCCCTCCACTTCTCTCCCACTGCTCCATCCACCCTCCACTTCTCTCCCACTGCTCCATCCACCCTACACTTCTCTCCCACTGCTCCATCCACCCTACACTTCTCTCCCACTGCTCCATCCACCCTACACTTCTCTCCCACTGCTCCATCCACCCTACACTTCCCTCCCACTGCTCCATCCAGCCATACTCTTCCCTCCCACTGCTCCATCCACCCTACACTTCCCTCCCACTGCTCCCTTCACCACACAGAACAATTACAATTCTTTCAAAATGAGCTGTAATATCTTTCAAATTAATAATCTCAGTGGGGATTGCCCTTGTTTTACTCAGTACGAGAATCCCAATAACTCTAAGTATAAGAGGGGTGCACAATGCCTCCTGTTCTTCCCAGTTTAATCCGCACTATGCCCCCTGCTCTCTCACCTTAGATAGATGACCCCCCACATGTACGTGCGAAACCACATGGCAGTGCCTGCGTTGGCCTGGTACTTGCGGATCAGAATTGGGTGGGGAACAGGCAGTAACCCCACGAGGGTCCCGTGCTGTAGGAACTTCAGAATTTCGGACTCATCTGTGAGACCCCTGCAGGAAACATAATACATGTATGTTACACGGGTATCTTGAGTTAAAGGGATAATAACACTTAATATGTAAAAAAATATGTTGAAGGGTTTATTCCCCCTGAGTAAAATAAGGGAACGCCCACTACTGAAAGGTGTTTTATTCAAAAGTTATTAAAGCTCAGACTTACTTTTTTTTTAGGTGCAATATTTCAGTGGCCTGAAATTGTACAGTGGTGCTGTTGCTACATCATCCTATGGACAGCTCTGGTCAGTTGAACAGAAATCTCCATAGGATGGTGCAGCAACAGTGCCACTGTACAATTTCAGGCCGCTGAGATATTGCACCTAACAAAATAGGAGCTGTAATAACTTTTGAATATATAATTTTTTACATTTTAAGTGTTACTATCCTTTTAAAGTAACAATAACATTTCGTAACAACTACTACTATTTACGTTATTTTGGCTAGAAAATCCTAATGCCCCCCCTTGAATTTTGCCTTTGAGCATCATGTCCATGGAGGCGGACATGACAGTTGCTGGCAGACCACAGGACCTCAAACAATACTCACTGCACACGGCCATCTTAACTACTGGCAGTGTTTTCAGATTGAAGCAGACAGAGTGAATGAGCATACTTAACCCTTTAAGGACCAGAGAGGAGTGCAAAGCAACACCCCTCTGGTCATTAAAGGGTTAAGAATACCATGTGCAGCGTCCAGACTTTAAGGTCCCGCCAGCAACTGACATGTCCTCCTTCATAGACATGACATCCAACATGGATTCAAAATGTTCTCTCTTGAGCAAAGGAAGAAGGGCAAAATTCATTGAGGCCATTAGGATTTTCTGGCCACAGTAAGGTTGAGTGAGTGGTTATTATTAGGATATTTTACTTCTACTTTAAAGGGATAGTAATGTTTCACAATAAAAGCAGCTCAGATTAATCTTCATAGTATTTGGGCCATGGAGAGTGTTATATCACTACTGTCAGAGATGTAGTTCAAGAGTAATTGAATGATAAAGTATCCCCCTCCCGCCCCTTTTACTGATGTAACACTGCTCACCTCAGAGCAGCAAGACTGTTCAGATGGATCACAGAGAGGGACAATCTTCAGTGAGCATAAGGAAAAACATGTCAAGTGGGGCAGGGTTTTCCTTATACTCGCACTAAGAAGATTGTCCCTTGCTGTGACCTGTCCGGTCTCAAGACCAGGTTCCACATCTGAGGGGAGGCGGCTTACACTAGGTAAAAGGGGAGGAAGGGGGATACTTTATCATTCAATTACTCTTGAACTGCAACTCTGACATTATTGAAATAACACTCTCCATGGCCCAAATACTATGAAGAATAATTGTAGATGCTTTTATTGTGAAACACTACTATCCCTTTAAAGAAGCTTAGAACAGCATTTCACATGACAAGTGTGTCCAGGCAACACCAGTTGGCACCAAACAAGTGACAGTTTCATTACAAAGGATCCTATTCTCCTTCCCTCACAATGCAACTATCCCAGTGTCTGAATGGCAACTCCTGGTCTGCTCAAGGCTGTATCTTCCATTGGACAGAAATTATAACAGACTAGACCACTGACAGTAAACTGCTAGCTCTCCAGCTGTTAAGGACTACAACTCCCATCATCCCCAACCACATAGGGGGAGGGGGGACATCAATTCCCACTGATTTAAATGGGGAGTTAACCCCTTTCTAGCATTCAATGAGTTAAGTGGAAGTCAGAGATGCTCAGCTAGGAACGAACCTGCAAATACAAGTTTGTAGGCTCTATAGGATTGGGGTCCTACCCAGGGTGCAGTCTCTTTTACCCCACTAGTGCTTGTAACAGAGAGGAAATATCCTAAAGCATATCATATTGTTCCCGCCATAACAACAGTCCAACCACGAAATGCCAGGCAATTCCTCTCTGAACATGAGAAGAAGCCAACCCCCAGATGTACGTTTCGCCTTGTTGGGCCTCATCAGTTAGGTGCAGCTGATCTCTCGAAGCACTGTGAGCTAGGGGTCAAATGCTGGATTCCCCTATTACCCTTGGGGTGACTAATCCATATGTACAGTGGAAGCCTCATATAAAACCAGTGGGAATTTGGGTCAATGTTTATATACACTCTACTATGAGAGCCAGGTTGACTTCAGAGTTGCTCATCCATATGGCTGCTTGGGATGATCCAATTATATTCCTGTTGTCCTATTAAAAAGGCTTGTGGTGCCCCATGGATGGTACTGTCCTGCCTCACACATACAAGCACAAACACACGTTTCTTACTTGTCAATACAGATCTTCTCCACCTGGGGCACAAGCACCTGCAGGAGCCGCATGATGGTCTGAAGAGGCAGCTTCACTTTCCAGGACATGACCTGAGGGCAGAAGACTTCATGAAACAACAAATTTCTACTCTTACTCTAACCTGGTGTGGGCAATTACTTTAGCCTGAAGGTCACATCTCTGTTCTAAATATATTTGGAGGGCTGTAGTTGTATGATATCTTCAATCTGGCTATTTGTGCTTGATCATGTCTCTGTCGCACACTCTCTGCATTTGTAGAACAATACATTGTATCAGTATTGTGCTTAGTGATAAAATGTATCATTCATCCTCTGCTGGCAAAATTGAAAGGGATATTTCTTTCTATAGCAACACTGCTGCATGAGTACAGTCAGCAAAATTGCCAGATTAATTCATCCCATTGGACAAATTTTGCTCAACTCTGTTCTAATCTAACCCACTATCTACAAATACCCAACATCTACCTGTGTCACCAACAAACTGTGCCCCCTCCTCTCACCCAGTCCGTAGTGGGGTTCCACTGCGATGAAGATGAACTGGACAGGCGTCTGTTCTGTCTGCTTTGCGTAGACTCCTGCAAGAACCAATAATATATAACAATTAATAGCAATTCTTGATATAACACCTGAACATGACATCACCATCCAGGAGACACAGAACGGGAGACAAGCAGAGACTTTGTCCATCATGGGGATGGTATAAAATATAGGCCATGCCAGTGTGGGAAGTCGGTGCTGGGTAAGAATTTAGTTAAAACAGAATACAGCAGTATAGAGTGGAAAATTTTCTCTCTCCAATTATTGTTGGACTACAGTTCCCATCATCCTCAGGCAGACATTGGTCAGCTGAAAACGATGCCACTTGTAGTCGAACAGCAGCTGGATTATTGCAAATTGCCAGCCCTTGTGTTATTGAAATCCCATTTCAGATGTAAGATTAATAGCTCAAGAGGTAATGGCAGATAGAGTGGACACGTTGGAAAGGTGCATCAATGGGAGGTAGTAGAAGTAAAGGACACAAGAGCAAGCTATATCCTTCAGGGAGATGTCCCAGTCACGCACCCCACTGTGGGACTCTGTGTCACTCATGGGACGGGATGGGCTGACCTCTCCTGGTGACAGCGGGACTTCAGGATCCACCGCTCGCAAAGTACCATCCTCTGATACCTGGGACTTCTCGGTCAGCTTCTCGATACCTGAATGGGGGAGAGGAGAATGGAGGTAACAGAAAATATGGCAGAAGAACACAATAGTAGGGGAGGAGAGGCAGAGTCTAGAACGGGTACAAAGGGAATGGTGGGAAAACAGAGACTGAAAGAACTACGTGAGAGAAAGATGAACATACATTCACAAACACGGGAACAACTGCACACACACGTATACAGAGAGACACACCGACACACACAGCCTCTCACCAGGAGTGGCAATCAGGCTGGTCTTGAGGGTGCCTGGTTCTGCAGGGGCAGCGGGGCGGGAGCCCTCCATAGATGCCCCATCTTGGGAGTTGGTGCGGGAGATGGGCTCTGCTGGTTTCTTCTTGCGCTGCAGAGCTCGCTGTATTGACGGGGTATCAGAGGGGAGGTTTGCCAGCTGGTGAAAAACATTCCTCTTGCGGATGATGGCGTAAACCAGACTGGAGTTACCTAGAGAGATATGGTGAGGCAGAATGAGAGACGTAGGTGAAAAAGGAAAGAAGAGAGTCCATATGAGAGAATGATTTGGGGGATGGGGGGAGGGAAAGCTAATGGGACAGAACGAGGAGATAGTAACAAGGAATATGGGAGACTGACAGACACACAGAATAACATACAATGCTCTGGAAGAAAGCGAAGGATCACCGTATGGACACTGACCATCAAACTGGTACTGAATGATGTTGTTGAACACCTCCAGCAGGAAGAACACGAGATGATGATTCTGTGGAGAGGAGAAGAGGAACCAGGCGCTGGAGAAGGCTTCGAGCAGGTGCAGCAGCTTGTTGGAGGACACCATGGAGAGGGACTTCAGATATGGAGACACTGCCGAGGGTGACAAGAGAGACAAAAAGTGAGGTAAGAGGGAAAGGGAGAGAGAAGGGCAAAACAACATGTCTTGCACAGGGCCTGTAGGCACCGAAATCTGAAGTGTCCCCCCCCCCCCGCCCCATTGGCCATCTCCACATTACCCCCCCATCAGCTCCATATTGCCCTCACATTGCCCCCATCAGCTCCATATTGCCTTCACATTGCCCCCATCAGCTCCATATTGCCTTCACATTGCCCCCATCAGCTACATATTGCCCTCACATTGCCCCCATCAGCTCCACATTGCCCCATCAGCACAACTTTACTCCCATCCGCTCCACATTACCCCCATGAGCTCCAAATTGCCTTCACATTGCCCCCATCAGCTCCATAATGCCCTCACATTGCCCTCATCAGCTCAACATTGCCCCCATCTGCTCCATATTGCTTTCACATTGCCCCCATCAACTCCATATTGCCTTCACATTGCCCCCATCAGCACAACATTACTCCCATCCGCTCCACATTACCCCCATCAGCTCTAAATTGCCTTCACATTGCCCCCATCAGCTCCATAATGCCCTCACATTGCCCCCATCAGCTCAACATTGCCCCCATCTGCTCCATATTGCCCTCACTTTGCGCCCATCAGCTCCATATTGCCCTCACATTGCCCCCATCATCGCCACATTGCCCTCACATTTCCCTCCATCAGCTCCAAATTGCCCCCATCCTCCCCATGTTGCCCTCACATTACCGCCCCCATCCATTTCCTACCTCCCTGGTGGTCCAGCGGCTGGAGAGATCTGTGCTTCTGCACAGACCTGTAGCTGCTGAGCTCCCGCATGATCTTCTTTTTTAGTAATGCAGAGCGCTGGGAGATGATGTCATGATGATGTCATCTCCCAGCGCTCTGCATTACTAAAGAGCTGGGGGAGCACAGCAGCTACAGGTCTGTGAGGCACAGACCTTACCAGGCAACGGGTGGCGCGGCACGCCACTTAAAAAAAAAAAAAATTAAAATAAATAAATTTTAAAAAATAAAATATTGATTCCAATGGCAGGTGCCCCTCTGTGGGTTGCGCCTGTAGGCAGATGCCTACTCTGCCTTATGGCAAATCCAGCCCTGGTCCAGCAGGAGATGAGACATCCCCAGGACTAAGGAGAAAATACACCAAGCTTCAGTATGGAGGGGAAATCTGACTGGCGTAATGTGGAGAGAAATACACCACTCCATGACATGTCTCACATCACCATATGCACTAAGAATTAGTGTGTTCACGTGGTGGGGGAGACATTGGTTATTAGCATGCAACGTTGCCATTAGTCTGTCTGCATGTTCCAGTTATAGACGTCTCCAATGTAACTAATAGCAAGTCACTCAACATCAGTAGATTTCAAAATCTGCCACAGAAGTGCACTTCAAAAGGTGCCATTTTCCAACGTTCTCCACAGCAGTGAATTTCAAATCACTCCACGACAGGGTATTTCAAACCCATCTATAGCATTTTAAAGTTCCATTTCGCTGTTTCAGCTTTATGGTGAGGTTCCGCATTAGACAGCTATGGAGAAATACACTTTTGTATGGAGAAGTTTCAAACATTCTTCTGTGGAGAGGGTTGAAATATACTACTAAAAGCTCACGTGATTTGGTTACTTGAATAAGTGTAACCTGAGAGTTGCACAGAAAATGATGTCAAAACAAAATATCCCTGGCCTCAGAGAGGCGACATTGTTTCTGTGGTCTCTAACACTATCCTCAGATACGGAATATTGTCCTGGAGTCTCCACGGTGGATTTGTGGTCTCTAGACCAGGGCTGATTAAAGGAACACCAGCAGCTCCTAATAATAACCCCAAAATAGCTTCATCTATGATCCCTCCCTTGTGACTTCAAGATTACACCAGAGCAGTCACTATCATTGCCCCTCACTGAGAGGCTCCATCAGACTCTGCCCCTCACTGAGACGTGCCAACAGACTATGCCCCATTTCTGCCCCTCACTGGAGACGTGCCATCAGACTCTGCCCTATATCTGCCCTTCACTGCACGCTTCATCAGATTCTGCTCCTCACGGTGAAGCTCCATCTGACTCTGCCCTGTCTCTGCCCCTCACAGAGACGCTCCATCACATCTGCCCTGTCTCTGCCTCTCACTGCCACGCTCCATCAGACTCTGCCCCTCACTGCCACGCTTCATCAGACTCAGCCCCTCACTGCCACGCTCCATCAGACTCAGCCCCTCACTGCCACGCTTCATCAGACTCAGCCCCTCACTGCCACGCTCCATCAGACTCAGCCCCTCACTGCCACGCTTCATCAGACTCTGCCCCTCACTGCCACGCTTCATCAGACTCAGCCCCTCACTGAGACGTGCCAACAGACTCTGCCCCATTTCTGCCCCTCGCTGGAGACGTGCCATCAGACTCTGACCTATCTCTGCCCTTCAGTGCACGCTTTATTAGATTCTGCTCCTCACGGTGAAGCTCCATCTGACTCTGCCCTGTCTCTGCCCCTCACAGAGACGCTCCATCACATCTGCCCTGTCTCTGCCTCTCACTGCCACGCTCCATCAGACTCTGCCCCTCACTGCCACGCGCCATCAGACTCTGCCTCTGCCCCTCACTGCCACGCTTCATCAGACTCTGCCCCTCACTGCCACGCTTCATCAGACTCTGCCCCTCACTGAGATGCTCCAACAGACTATCCCCTCTCTCTCTGTAACTCACCATCACTCTCAGATCAGACTCTCCTCAATCCCTGGAGCTCTCAAACAAGATCCGTTAGACTCTCCCTTATCACAGATTTTAGTTGGTCATTCAAGAGCCGTATCATAACCACCTATGTTTTCAATGAACTTATGCCCAATACCTCTAACTGCCCCAAAACTGCCACTATGCCAGCTTTCCATTGTCCAGGCCTCTTCCTACTAACTTGGGTGGACAACCTCTGCAGCTGGCCCAAACCTTTCCCTTCTCTCTGTACCTTGTGTTTCACTGCTCTTTTTATCTCTCTCTAGATTGCAAGCTCTTGCAAACATGGTCATCTCCACCATTTATATTATATTTAACCCCTTAACGACCCATGACATACCAGGACCGTCATGGGTAGATTTGCCTTAAGGATCCCAGACAGTCCTGGCATGTCTTGGGTTAAATGATAGCAGCGCGCCTCCGTGCATGCTGCTATCATTCATTGAAGGTACCGGAGCGTTCGGTCTCAGCGCTTGTCACTTCTGTCGGTTCATGTGATCGCTGCAGGAGCAATCACAGGTACCGGCATTTAGATTGAAAAAGGCAGTGTTCTTTAAACACTGCCTTTGTGACTGCTCTGTGCCTCTCTCTCTTCCTTACTATCAAAGTAAGGGGGAGAGAAGCAGAGAGCAGACACATACTAAATAAAAATCAAATAGGAGTTGGGGGTATTAACCCCTTCACTGCTGGATGCATGTCCATTTCAGACCTGCTAAAAGCAACATGTTTATATATATATTAAAAAAAAAAAAAAAAAAAAAAAAAAAGTACAATGTTTGAATAACCTAAATAGTCAAAGTGTAAATAATAAGTAATGGCAGTGTGATTGTTGTGGAGCCATGTAATACACATATACGCCGCCAAATCTTGTCACTAAAAATATGGGAAAATAGGGTGGGAAAGAGGGACATGTGGATTTTCACCCAGGGGGAACAGTGCCCACTTAAAACTGCCCATTTTGTAGGTATGACTGACCCATCATACCTTTGATGCAGTCTCCATAAAAATGTCACCCTTTGCGCCCACATGATAACAAGAGAAAAAATAAAAAGTGTTTTTTTTTTTTACATTTTTTTTTTTTTTTTACGGTTTTCTTTAATTTTACTAAAATAAATGGTGGGTTATCCATTTAAGTGTGGTATAATATAATATAATTAGTTTACAGATGCAAATTTTAAGTACTTGGAGGGAAAACACTGTTGAACAAAGACAGTCAAAAAGGTCAGAATTGCTTCAGTCCTTAAGTGAAATCCACCCCAGAATTTCCCGGTCCATAAGGGGTTAAGGTATCATGCTTGTAATTAGTGTTCAATAATTACACAGTACTGTGCAATATACTGACATTTTACAAATGAATGATAAACATACCTGGGAACTCTCCGGGTTTGACCCTGAGACTCACGGTTTTGACCCAAATCTCAGGGTGAAGGGCCAAATTCTCAGGGTGAGAGAGGTCTGGGTCACCTACTATATGAATTTCCCCAATTAAATGTTTCCTTAGCCTCTAAACTGGTGCCATTAGTACCAGAAAGACAGTGGGAGATGTCCTGCTTGTCTTGTTTGTGTTCAGGCAGTGAGTTATCCAAACTGTAGCATGTTAAAGGTCCCTCGCACACTGCCGGAGCACCTCTGTGTTAGAGCAAGCAGGCACATATCGCATAAAATCTACATTATGGGAAGCTTTAAGGGTTAATATTTCAAAGATCTCAGGGTCAGATCATCTTGAAAGTTCCCAGGTATGATGATAAAGAATGTGAAAAACATTTAACATATCATAAACATAGGCATTTGAGAGATTTCTCTCACCACAAACCAGTCTCAGGGCTCCCCCTGCTGGACTAAAATGCAAAGTTCTAGTCAGTACAATTTCCTCAGATTCTAGAGCTCTTATCCCCAGGCAGGTGGAGACAACACAACAATTTTTAGTTGGGGACAACATGCAGAGGTGTTGGTAAATAATGGTTTTGGATGTATCGTCCCAAATATCATGCTTGCTTGATGACAGCTTTGGGCATGTAATGGTGGTAATCGCCCTAATAGTAATGGTGAAACTGGGCTGCATGGTGTACTAATACATTAGGTTGGCCAAGACCTACGTCTTTTGTGTTATGTAGCAACTCATTGGTAACACACATCCCATTCCCACCCCCCTGTGCCCATGCTGGTACCATTCACTATGATGGTGAGCAGACAATCGTACAAGGGCTGCAGACGCTGGTGCCCACTGGTGATTATCTTGTGAAACACCTGTGACAAGAGAAACACAGTGAAAGATGGCAGATCTCACAGTTCTTCAGCATGGCACAGAGACACTCAACACACATACACTGGAGCCCTTGCACAGGCATGCTCACCACAATAAGGAGATCCGCGTGCGTCCCAGTGAATACCGGGATATCCATGGGAACCCGCACAGAGTACGGCTTGTTCAGACGCACCCCAAAATTCCTCTCGCCGCTGAGCAGCAAAAGGATGAACACCCCAATGTGCATGAGTCCCACACGGGCTGAAGGAGAACAAGAGAGAGAAAGGAACTCGTGAAAGAGGCAAAAACAAAGTAGAAAAAATGAAGCGGATTAAGATACAATAAAGAGTGTAAGAGACATAAATTAAAAAATGTAAGCTTGACGAATGAGTGGTAGCGAGCAGTAGTGCGTTAAGTGGTAGAAGTGAGCGGTAGCGAATGAGGTGGTTGCAATGAGTGATAGCAAGCAGTAGCGGGAGAGGCGGCAGCAGCGAGCACTTGTATGGAGACAGACGGCAGCAGTGAGCAGTTGTATTAAGACAGGCAGCAGCAGCGAGCAGTAGCAGCTGAGGTGGTAGTAGTGTGAGAGGTGGTAGCAGCAAGCAGTGGTGGGAGAGGTGGTAGTAGCAAGCAGCAGTGGGAGAGGTGGTAGTAGTAAGCACTGGCGGGACAGGTGGTAGTAGTAAGCAGTGGTGGGAGAGGTGTCAGTAGTAGCAGTGGTGGGAGAGGTGGTAGTAGTAAGCAGCGGTGGGAGAGGTGGTAGTAGTAAGCAGCGGTGGGAGAGGTGGTAATAGTAAACAGTAGTGGGAGAGGTGGTAGTAGTAAGCAGTGGTGGGAGAGGTGGTAGTAGTAAGCAGCGGTGGGAGAGGTGGTAGTAGTAAGCAGCGGTGGGAGAGTTGGTAGTAGTAAGCAGCGGTGGGAGAGGTGGTAGTAGTAAGCAGCGGTGGGAGAGTTGGTAGTAGTAAGCAGCGGTGGGAGAGGTGGTAGTAGTAAGCAGCGGTGGGAGAGGTGGTAGTAGTAAGCAGCGGTGGGAGAGGTGTTAGTAGTAAGCAGCGGTGGGAGAGGTGTTAGTAGTAAGCAGCGGTGGGAGAGTTGGTAGTAGTAAGCAGCGGTGGGAGAGGTGTTAGTAGTAAGCAGCGGTGGGAGAGGTGTTAGTAGTAAGCAGCGGTGGGAGAGGTGTTAGTAGTAAGCAGCGGTGGGAGAGGTGGTAGTAGTAAGCAGCGGTGGGAGAGTTGGTAGTAGTAAGCAGCGGTGGGAGAGTTGGTAGTAGTAAGCAGCGGTGGGAGAGTTGGTAGTAGTAAGCAGCGGTGGGAGAGGTGGTAGTAGTAAGCAGCGGTGGGAGAGGTGTTGGTAGTAAGCAGTGGTGGGAGAGGTGGTAGTAGTAAGCAGTGGTGGGAGAAGGGTTAGTAGTAAGCAGTGGTGGGAGAGGTGGTAGTAGTAAGCAGTGGTGGGAGAAGGGTTAGTAGTAAGCAGTGGTGGGAGAAGGGTTAGTAGTAAGCAGTGGTGGGAGAAGTGTTAGTAGTAAGCAGCGGTGGGAGAGGAGTTAGTAGTAAGCAGTGGTGGGAGAAGTGTTAGTACTAAGCAGCGGTGGGAGAGGTGTTAGTAGTAAGCAGCTGTGGGAGAGGTGGTAGTAGTAAGCAGTGGTGGGAGAGGTGGTAGTAGTAAGCAGTGGTGGGAGAGGTGTTAGTAGTAAGCAGCGGTGGGAGAGGTGGTAGTAGTGGGAGAGGTGGGAGAGGTGTTAGTAGTAAGCAGCTGTGGGAGAGGTGGTAGTAGTGGGAGAGGTGGGAGAGGTGTTAGTAGTAAGCAGCTGTGGGAGAGGTGGTAGTAGTGGGAGAGGTGGGAGAGGTGTTAGTAGTAAGCAGCTGTGGGAGAGGTGGTAGTAGTGGGAGAGGTGGGAGAGGTGTTAGTAGTAAGCAGTGGTGGGAGAGGTGGTAGTAGTGGGAGAGGTGGGAGAGGTGTCAGTAGTAGCAGTGGTGGGAGAGGTGGTAGTAGTAAGCAGCGGTGGGAGAGGTGGTAGTAGTAAGCAGTGGTGGGAGAGGTGGTAGTAGTAAGCAGCGGCGGGAGAGTTGGTAGTAGTAAGCAGCGGTAGGAGAGTTGGTAGTAGTAAGCAGCTGTGGGAGAGGTGGTAGTAGTGGGAGAGGTGGGAGAGGTGTTAGTAGTAAGCAGCTGTGGGAGAGGTGGTAGTAGTAAGCAGCTGTGGGAGAGGTGGTAGTAGTAAGCAGCGGTGGGAGAGGTGGTAGTAGTAAGCAGCGGTGGGAGAGGTGGTAGTAGTAAGCAGCTGTGGGAGAGGTGGTAGTAGTAAGCAGTGGTGGGAGAGGTGGTAGTAGTAAGCAGCGGCGGGAGAGTTGGTAGTAGTAAGCAGCGGTAGGAGAGTTGGTAGTAGTAAGCAGCTGTGGGAGAGGTGGTAGTAGTGGGAGAGGTGGGAGAGGTGTTAGTAGTAAGCAGCTGTGGGAGAGGTGGTAGTAGTGGGAGAGGTGGGAGAGGTGTTAGTAGTAAGCAGCGGTGGGAGAGGTGGTAGTAGTGGGAGAGGTGGGAGAGGTGTTAGTAGTAAGCAGCGGTGGGAGAGGTGTTAGTAGTAAGCAGCGGTGGGAGAGGTGGTAGTAGTGGGAGAGGTGGGAGAGGTGTTAGTAGTAAGCAGCTGTGGGAGAGGTGGTAGTAGTGGGAGAGGTGGGAGAGGTGTTAGTAGTAAGCAGTGGTGGGAGAGGTGGTAATAGTAAGCAGCGGTGGGAGAGGTGTTAGTAGTAAGCAGCGGTGGGAGAGGTGGTAGTAGTGGGAGAGGTGTTAGTAGTAAGCAGCGGTGGGAGAGGTGGTAGTAGTAAGCAGTGGTGGGAGAGGTGGTAGTAGTAAGCAGCGGTGGGAGAGGTGGTAGTAGTAAGCAGTGGTGGGAGAGGTGGTAGTAGTAAGCAGCGGTGGGAGAGGTGGTAGTAGTAAGCAGTGGTGGGAGAGGTGGTAGTAGTAAGCAGTGGTGGGAGAGGTGGTAGTAGTAAGCAGTGGTGGGAGAGGTGGTAGTAGTAAGCAGTGGTGGGAGAGGTGGTAGTAGTGGGAGAGGTGTTAGTAGTAAGCAGTGGTAGGAGAGGTGTTAGTAGTAAGCAGCGGTGGGAGAGGTGGTAGTAGTAAGCAGTGGTGGGAGAGGTGGTAGTAGTAAGCAGTGGTGGGAGAGGTGTTAGTAGTAAGCAGTGGTGGGAGAGGTGGTAGTAGTGGGAGAGTTGGTAGTAGTAAGCAGCGGTGGGAGAGGTGGTAGTAGCAAACAGCAGTCTCACACTGATCAGCACGTGCATCATTCAGGTAGTACAGTATAGGCACCAGCACATCCAGCACATCACTGCTCTTCAGTACAAAGAACAGGAACTTCTAGAGAAGGGAGAGAAGGAGTCCGTGAGAGGAAAAACAGGTCATACAGAGCCCCCCAACGCCACAAACTGCCCCCCAATACTCAAAGCACCCCTCAGAAGTCTGACAGAGTCAAGGACCCACCAGTAGACATACCCATGTCCTCACCTTGTTGAAATCACACAACTTCCAGAACAGAACTAGCAGCTCCTGGTGGAACTGGATCTTCTTGGTGGAGTTTGGCAGGTAGGTCTGTGTGAGTGGGTTCAGGAGCAGCCGGGCCAGGCCCTTCAGAATGAACTGGAAGTCCTGGAAGGGAGGGAGAGTGCAGTGTGAGCACGAAGGCCAGTAGGAGTACGGACTCGCCATCATATGGCTATTACTGAGGAGCGGCTCTGAATGTGTACAGCAGGGGGAGTCAACTGATGGGGACTACAAACCCAGCCTCCCACTAAAAAAAGCACTGGAGACCATGCTGGCATTGAAATGGTTAAAATCACCATTTAACTTAACCCTTTGAGTGCACTCAAAGGGTTAATGGGCAGGATTGTTTGTTCCCTATAGTGTAGTTGGTTCGTCCTAGAGTTACTCCAGGAAGGAGATGCACTAAGGTGTGATAAAGAGGCGATAAGGGAGAGATGGCTTCTCCAGTGATATCACTTCTCCAGTTCCTATGTTATTCTATGGAACCTATGCACTAAGCGGTGATAAAGAAGTGATAAGGGAGAGATGACTTCTCCAGTGATATCACTTCTCCAGTTCTTATGTTATACTATGGAGGCAATGGACTAGGTTTCTCCAGATCTGGAGATCTTCGTGAATAGTCTCTATAGAATAACATAAGAAATGGAGAAGTGATATCACTGGAGAAGTCATTCTCCATAAGAAGACCAAACAATATCAGTAGGAATAAGTAGAGGCTGGGTAATGTTTGGCTTTCCAGCAGTTATTGGACTACAATAATCTTCAGCCAGCCAATGGTTGTATCTGTACATTTAAAGCACATCAAGCTTCTAATTTTCTATACATATTCTGCAAGTTCATGGTGATATTTGCAAATTGCCTATACTTTTTATTAATTACCAGTGTAAAAGCCCGTGTACACGGGCCAAGGTCCGGGAGATGTTAACCCTTTGAGTGCCAGAGGGGTACGCAACGCATTGCTTTGCAATGCGTTGCGTACCCCTCTGGCACTCAAAGGGTTAAGAGGCCGGTCCTGCTCTGCGCCCTGCCGCCGACAGTCATGCACTGTAGAGACTGCCCGAAAGCACAGAATGCTCCCAGCACAGAACTCCCAGCATTCCTACACCTCCCAGCACAGAACTCCCAGCATTCCTACACCTACCAGCACAGAACTCCCAGCATTCCGTGCTCCCAACATTCCTACACCTCCCAGCATTCTGTGTGTTCGGACAGTCTCTACTGTACAAGACGGCTTCTGACAAACATACATTAGCAAATTATTATACAGGATTTTCATCTTCATGTTTGTCTCTGCCATTGAGAGCCCCAAATCTGTCTCCAGAGAGCTTTCTGCAAAAGAAGGGATAGTGCAACAATGTAACACTACCCCTGTAGCACTGAGTGTTCTGTGTGGCGTACAGAAGGGATGGACAACTTGAGGTTCTCCAGCTGTTGCTGACTACAACTACCATCAAGATTATGGGAATGTTAGTCCTCAATAGCTGAAGGGTCTCAGACTGACAATTCCTGGGGTATAAGCAAGCTTTTCTACATTGTCTAACTATTTTTTTTACACTGCTTCTCAGTCCCAAAACAAAAAAGTTCTTTAGAAACAGACTGAGTTAGCTCCCTGCCAGGGAAGCAACCGTGTAGAAAAACACCAAAAAAAGCAAACAAAAAAAAAACACAACACTATAAGCAATTTGAATTTACATATTCTACTAATATATAGCATCAAAAAGAGGTTGACTGTCACTACCTCACAGTCTTACATAGCACTTACCTCTTTTTTTTTTTTTATTAAACTGTTACCCACAGTGCCACCTAGTGTCTAGACTCTAGATAATCCTGAGGCCCTCCAGCTGTTCAGGACTACAATTTGCTTCATCCCATGCAAGCCAATGATGGGATTTGTAGTCTACAAAGCTTGAGGGTCAGTGGTTGCGTCCCCCCCATCCAGTTTTTCCATTCTGTGAGCCACTGGCTCCAATTCTCCATACAATGTGACCGTAACAGTTCCAGGGCATTGTGAGAGTTTCAACTACTCTAATAACTTTTGTGTGAAGCAACTGCCTGCAGCTGGACGTATCCTTGCTGCACACAAGGAAAAGCCCTACAATATGTCCCCCCACACACACACACACAAATCTTTACAGATCCATTGAGTCAGCTTGCTAGATTTGATAAATATGGTACATTTCCAGAAATATACTAAAAAGATCCAGCCTGATATTTTTAACCCCTTGAGTGCCAGAGGTGTATCCAACACAGATACGTTTCTGTAACTCAAAGGGTTAATCCACAGATCACTCACGAACACATGCAGACAGCCCCGTTCCTTCCTACCTCCTCTCGGTGAATCCGGGAAAGATAATTCACAAACAGGTTATCCGGTGCCGGGCTCTGCACGGAAAAATGTGAAAGTGATTAATGATCACAGGATGCCCGGGTAATAAGGTCTGATGAACATTCGTTTCCTATTCACCTCGCCCTCATCCATGGCAGTGCTTGTGGTGGTCCCATCCATGCTGGGTCCGGAGGTCGTGGTGGGGTCAGAATCCAGTGTGACAATGAGGAGCTGGGCGGAGACCTCGACCAACGGCTCTCGCGAGTCCCAGAACAGCAGGTGGTTATAGGGGATCCCATAACCCACAGGGTCATAAGCACACACCACATTCAGCAGCGAGGTGAAGAGGGGGAGAGCGTGTCTGTGAAGAGTAAGGGGAGTACGGGAATGGGAGTGAGAAAAGATTAACCCATTGATTGAAAGAACAAATAAGCAGAAAAGGGGCGCTCTCTCTGGTGATGGCTTCATTACAGTTCGGATGGCCTGATGAAATGTTGATCCTGAAATGCGCTGACTAGACCTTTCATTATTTTTTTTTTTAATACAGGGCCATCCAAGTTCAGTCGTCAAGTGTCACCAACAGGCCAGGATTTAACCCCTTAAGGACCACAGTGCATTTTGAGGATCCGATTCAGGGATTCCCAAATGGCATGCAGCCATGCGGGCAGCCCTGAAATCCATGATGTACATGTATGTCATGGGTCCTTTAGAGACATTCACCCCATGACGTACATGTACGTCCTTGGTTATTAAGGGGTTAAGGATTTCCCTGATTGAGCACAGGTGAGTTAATCAGTGGATCGTTCATTGTGACTGACTCACCTGTGCTTTATCAGGGAAATCCTTACATCCTGGCCTGTTGGTGGCCCTTGAGGACTGAACTTGGACAGCCCTGCACTAATATATATTTATAAAGATTACTGTAGTTTACATCCAGCTGATCATCACTTCATGCCTACCTCTTGGAATTTTTGAGAATTTATTCACCTTATGAGCCCCTCGTCGCTGGTCTCCTGATTAAAAGCGGGGGCTGCAATATATTGGAGTGATATATGTTGCTGATCCCTCTTTCAATCAAGGGGACCTGGGGTTACTAGTAATACTTTAGTATTACTATCCCCCATATTGCAGATATTTGCAAAATAAGTTAATAGCCCCCAGGTTCATCTCTCAAACCTTTATAGTTTGAGAGATAACCGAAGGCAAAGTTCCCCCCTCCCCCTTCCCTGAAGTCAGAGTTGTACTGACTGCAGGGATATCCGGTCTGACTTTCATCAGGCGGCTCTGCAGCAGAGCCGCAATTGCGTTAGTGAAAAATAATTAATTCACTGAAACGGTCTTCTACATGTGATTGCAAACCAAGCAAAAACCAAGCACGTGTAGAAGACCGTTTCAGTGAAATAATTCTTTGTCACTAACACGATCTCGGCTCAGCTGCAGAGCCGCAAGCCTGTCGTACGACAGACTTCCCCTGCAGTCAGTACAACGCTGACTTCAGGGAAGGGGGAGGGAACTTTGCCTTCAGTTATCTCTCGAACCATAAAGGTTTGAGAGATGAACCTGGGGGTTATTAAATTATTTTGCAAATATCTACAATATGAGGGATAGTAATAATAAAGTATTACTATCCCTTTAAATCCCGTGTAGAATCTGTGATAATTGTGTTTTGTTTTTTTTGGGGTTTTTTTACGCCTAATATCTAGTCTTATATACACTACCATTCAAAAGTTTGGAGTCACTTAGAAATGTCCTTGTTTCTGTTATGGGAGCTGCTTGATCGTACGGTGCGTAAGAAGTGCCCATCAAGCCAATCCAAATTGTGGGCGGTGCTTCGGGAAGCATGGGGTGAACTCTCTTCACATTACCTCAAGAAACGGACAACTAGAATGCCAAAGGTCTGCAAGGCTGTAATTGCTGCAAATGGAGGATTCTTCGAGGAAAGCAAAGTTTGAAGGAGACTATTATTTAAATTAAAAATCGTTATTTCTAACCTTGTCAACAGGGCTGGATTTATAATTAGGCAGAACAGGCATCGGCCTACAGGCGCACCCCACAGAGGGGCACCTGTCATTGGGATCATGTTTTTTGGGGTTTTTTTTATACACCTCCCCCGCCGCCGCAACATAGTGAAGACAGGTCTGTACCTTCTTCGGCACAGACCTGTAGCTGCTGAGCTCCCTCGCTAGATCTTTAGTAATACAGAGCGCTGGGAGATGACATCATCTCCCAGGACTCTACATTACTAAAGAGAAGACTGCGCGAGAGCTCTAGCAGCTACAGGTCTGTGCAGAAAGAGGAGTCACAGACCTTTCCTGCCACTGGACCACCAGGGAAGAGGTAGGAAATGGACACTGGGGGGGGGGGCAATGTGCAATATGGAGCTGATGGGGCAATTTGAGGGCAATATGGAGCTGATGGGGCAATGTGGAGATGATGGGGGCAATGTGGAGATTAGGAGCATTGTGGAGGTGTCCAGTGGAGATGGCCAATGGGGGTGGGGGGTGGCGCTTCAGATTTCTGTGCCTACAGGCTCCTGAGATGTAAATTCGTCCCTGCTTGTCAACGTTTTGACTGTATTCCCTATTCATTTTGCAACTCATTTGATGGAAAACAAGGATATTTCTAAGTGACCCCAAACTTTTGAATGGTAGTCTATGCTTGAGGGAGCTGCCATTCCTGCCTTTTGCAGAGCTCCCATTGGTTGTTCAGGATTATCTGTAAATGGGCTGCTCTAAGATAACAGCCTGACTACAGGAGCAGAGGACACTAATCAATCAGTTCCCTGTCTTCAGCTCTTAGTGCAATACAAACAGAACAAACAACATTAAAGGGATAGTAACACTTCGTTTTAACTTTATTTTATTTTGTAGGCATTAAAAAAACATGAAGAATGATATAAGTCTTATCTCTCAAACCTTTATGGTTTATGAGATATTCACAAGCAAAGTTCCCCTCCCGCCCCTTTTTCCTAGTGTAAGCCATCTCTTCTCAGATGTGAGTCTGGTTGTATGACAGGACAGATAACAGAAGGGGACAATCTTCTTTGTATGAAAACAATGAAAGCCCTTCCCCCCTTGACAAGTTTTTCAGCTTTTTCCATTATCTTAATTAAAGATTGTCCCTCTCTGCAGTCTACCTGGGCATCTCCCTTCTGATCTGGTTGAACAGGGGGGGGATACTTTGTTTGTGAATATCTCTTAAACCATAAAGGTTTCAGAGATAAGACTTATATCATTCTTCATGTTTTTTTAATGCCTACAAAATAAAATAAAGTTAAAATGAAGTATTACTATCCCTTTAAATACATTGCTCTCTGAATGGGGCAATTTACATTTAGATTTTAGAGAATAAATTATATGAATAATTAAATATCACATACTTCAGGCTAGCATATGTAAAAATTAAAGTTATATCAACCTACTTTCTGCTTTGGTGTTAGTGTTCCTTTAAAAGAGGTGGACAATAAATGACGATATATGAAGAAAAGAAAGGGCAGGGATGTACCCCCTTTTTTTACCCTCACCTGTTTTCTGTAGAGCAGAAGAACTGCACCCAGGGGTTGGATGTACTGCTGCTCTCTGAAGAAGGTGGTAGGTACATGGCTTCTGAGAAGCAAGTCAGTAGCAACTTCAGTAGCTCGGTCCTGGGGGAAAGAAAAAGGTTGTTGACCACATACCTGAAATCCAGAACTCTAACCCAGTGGTGGGCAACCTGAGACCCTCCAGCTGTTGTGGACTACAATTCCCATCAAGCGGCTGGCAATGAGGAGAACTATAGACCTTAACAGGGGACAGGCTTCAGATTGCCACCCCTCAAAATGAATTTGTTCCTTTCCACTGCCTGCCCACTGTTAAGAGGATAGTAATGTTTCACAAGAAAAGCAGCTCCTATTAATCTTCATAGTATTTGGGCCATGGAGAGTGTTATTTCAATACTGTCAGAGTTGTAGTTCAAGAGTAATTGAATGATAAAGTATCCCCCTTCCGCCCCTTTTACCTAGTGTAAGCCGCCTCCCCTCGGATGTGGAATCTGGTCTCTTGACCGGACAGATCACAGCAAGGGACAATCTTCTTACTGTGAACATAAGGAAAACCCTTGACAGGTTTTTCCCTTATGCTCACTGAATATTGTCCCTGTCTGTGATCTATCTGGACAGTCTTGCTGCTCTGAGGTGAGCAGTGTTACATTAGTAAAAGGGGCGGAAGGGGGATACTTTATCATTCAATTACTCTTGTACTACAACTCTGACAGTATTGAAATAACACTCTCCATGGCCCAAATACTATGAAGGTTAATTGGAGCTGCTTTTATTATGAAACATTACTATCCCTTTAACCTACCTCCCCCACAGCAAAAGAAGGAATCGTGTACAGCAATGTGAATTCCAGAAATCCCCAATATCACCATCACGCCCAGTCTTTCCCTGAGTGTGACACTCACCTGTTGAGGTCATGTGTGTGGTTGGGGGTTGGGGAATGAGCAAAGCCAACACCGGCCTCCCAGATGTACTCACAGCTGTCAAGAGTGTGAATGTCTTCTGCAGTCTCCTGTGGAGAGGTCAGGGGGTCACAATAAGGAGGTTCAGGAGTTACAGGTCATGGAGGGAGAACAGTTAAAAGGAATTAGCACCTGGAAATTTTTGTAACCCTTTGAGTGCCAGAGGGGTACGCAACGCATTGCTCTGCAATGCGTTGCGTTGCGTTCCCCTCTGGCACTCAAAGGGTTGAACATATTACATCCTAAAACAATCATGCAATATGTCACAGAATATGCCTTTCCAAGATAGCCAGAACACCAACTAAACATATTGCACAAGAGGAGACATTCAATGATGTTCCTCCCCCTTACATCACTAAAGCTACCAGAGCGCACCATTCTGATCCTAATTCTTGTGCTCTTTCCACCCATAAAAACCAGTCCACTTTCAGTTTGGGTGCCACATTGCTCACCAGTGAGCAGATTTTGAAAAATAATCCATACACACTAGGATGATACTCAATGCATAACCAGAATCACATCTGTGATGCAAAGGGGTGGAGAAACATGGCTTCCTCCTCCAATTGTAGCTAACCCAGAAGGTACCCTGGCTATCTGGGAGACAAATAAGGCCCACAAAGGAAAGTGGAGCCACTCCACATAAATAAAAAAAAACGACACCACATGGAACACACAGAAACTGCACATGTTTTAAAAGGACTTTTAACCCCTTAAATGATAAGAGGTTTCCAAGCACACTGAGAGACCTCTTCAGCCAAGGGGTTAAAAGTGGATGTATCACCTATATATAAGTTAGGCTAAATAGTTAGGTTATATAGCGAATAGGATTTAAAAGTGTCTAATTTTTTTCTTTAAACGTTATTTTGTTGAAATTCAAGTTATAAACTCTGCCATGTACCTTCTTCCGCATAGACTGTGGTTACCTGCTCTGTACCGCAGTCCATCACTCTGCCTCTGCTCCCCCCCCTTCCCTCTGTCCAGCCTCCTCCAATGACGGAGGCTTTCTGTCTGCAAGGTGGAGTGGTCTCATTGGCTAGATAGATATCGATCTTTGCCAATGAGACAGCTCCAGCTTACAGACAGACAACCTCCATCATTGGGGGAGGGGATTAGAGGCAGAGTGACAGACTGCGGTACAGAGCAGGTAACCACAGTCTATGTGGAAGTAGGTACTTGGCAGAGTTTATAACTTGAATTTCAACAAAATAACGCTTTAAAAATGAAAAGATTAAAGACACTTTTAATACTATTCACTATATAACCTAACTATTTAGCCTAACGTATATAGATGATACATCTACTTTAAAAACTCCTTTTATTTGCATTTGCCCCCCCTGGTGCAGTTGGTGTGCTACAGAATGACTATTTCTTTGTGGATACAGTCCATAATATGGCATAATGAACTAGTGTTTCAGGGGAATTCAGCACATGTAATGATAAAAATATATAAATCAAAACGCTTTCCAAGGGATACTTTGACTTCAACCCTTTGAGTGCCAGAAGGGTACGCAAAGCATTGCAAAGCAATGCATTGCATACCACTCTGGCACTCAAAGGGTTAAGTTTCAGAGGTTCTGCAGAGTTAATACAGGGCGAGAAGGCGTAAGGCACACGTCAATGTTTTACTCAAAAGTGGTAAACCAAATGGTCAGGGTTTGACGTCTCACCGTTCCACTCTTCTTGTGACTTTGCACTGTGAATTCTGGACAGAAAAGAAGATCAGCAATGGCCAGGAGCAGAGACTCAGCCAAAGGCCGGGAGCCATCCTCTTCCTCGTCTTCATCCTGAGACACACAGAATACCGGTTAACAAGCAGAACATGGGAAAGACCGAGCTAAAGGATGACCTGCCAACAGGTAGGAGAGTTCAACCAAGGTCAGCCAATAAAAATGCAAGGATGACATGCTCAACCAAAGCCAGCTAATAAAAATGCAAGGATTATGCTTTCAACCAGAGCCAGCCAATAAAAATGCAGGAGGGGGTGCTCAGACAGAGTCAGCTGATAAAAAAAAAAAATGGTAGCAGCTAGTTCCTATCCAGTAGAAGGACCCTGGTGACGTCAGCAGACCATGTGACTGTTAGGTCACATGGTACAGAGAACTAACGATCGAAATCCAATCGAATGGAAGTTTTAATTTTTAAAAACATATTATTTTACAAAATAGCACTGAAATTGAAGGTTTGCAATGTAATATATGAAATTAGCTGAAATCCAAATCTTGACATGAGAATATCTCGCTGCTTCACAGAGCGAGATTCTCAAGTCGTTTATTAAAAGACGCATGTCAATATTTAAATACTGCTGGAGAAGGATTTAACCCTTAGAGTCCCATTTAACCCTTAAGAGTGCTATTGTCACCCGAATGAAAGGATCCGGGTCTGTCCGGTTGTCCTTGGGTCAGGCTATTCTTATTATGGTTGAAACAATTATGTATTTTCTAGCATAGCTAGACATCCAACATTTTAACTTTATAATATTTGTAGATTGTAGCAAGGTACGGACTGCATTAGCCCTTTGAGTGCCAGAGGGGTAAGGGGTAAGCCCCCTCTGGCACTCAAAGAGTTAGATGTGTATCGTCCAGTACCTTCTTACTGGAAGCTAAAAAGGTCCTTTAGCAGGATAGGAACTAACTCTCTCAGTGTGAGCTGGCTAGTTCCAATCCCTATACAGGACCTTACCACTAGGGGGCAAAAAAGACCTTTAGCAGGATAGGAACTAGCTCACTCACACTGAAAAAGCTATTTCCTATCCTCAGAAAGGACAGGGTCCTTCTACTGGATAGGAACTAGCCACAACCTTAAAAAAACACTGGGATAAAGGAAGGCTCAACCAGGAACTGTAAGTAGGGAAGCAGGGAGCGGACAAAAAGAAGTAGTGATAAAGGATCATATGAACAAAGAAAGTGTAGCACAATACCAGAGAATTGATAGTGTCCACTGATTAAAATGTGGCTTTAACTCATTAAATGCTAGAGGTATCCACCTCTCTAGCATTCAAGGGGTTACAAACCCAATTTAAAAACAGTGGAGATATGGAGAACTGTTGCTATTTGTCGCTTTACCCCAGAATTACTCTACTTTAACCCTTTGAGTGCCAGAGGTGTATGCATTCTGTACCCCTTTGGCATCTAAAGGGTTACATTAATGGGAATTTTGGAGCCAATGACAGCCCAGATTGGGGGGAGGAGGAGAGAATATCTATTAAAAAAAAAAAAAAAAAAAAAAATATATATATATATTGTATACATACAACGTGTCTTAAAATTAGACTACTAGCACAGTCCGTATCTAATAACAGGATCAATCACAAACATCCTATATAATAATTCGCCAAGTTGTGTGTAACGCCCGACATGCGCAGTAGACACTGCTGCGCGTGCGGCAGTCACACGCAGTGGAGACCGCTCGCGCCGCGGCTGATACAGAGCTGGGCGCTCCGAAGGAGCGTCCAGCTCTGTATCAGCCGAGGAGCGGGCAGTCTCCACCGCGTGTGACTGCCCCGCGACCGGCTGCCAGAGGCTCTGTATCAGCCGAGGCGCGGGCAGTCTCCACTGTGTGACTGCCCCGCGACACTGTGGCCCGTGTAACGGGCTGTTCAACTAGTATATCATAAGAAACAATGCATCTTAAAATTAAAATTAAACTACTAGCACAGTCCGTTTTTGGTAACAGGATCAATAAGATACTCAACACATTGCAATAACAGATACCACATCTAGATGTTAGGAAACGCTGGGACAATCTGCAAATACTATTGGTATTTGCGATACCCACTTTCCTCTATACTTAAAGGGATAGTAATACTTCGTTTTAACTTTATTTTATTTTGTAGGCATTAAAAAAACATGAAGAATGATATAAGTCTTATCTCTCAAACCTTTATGGTTTATGAGATATTCACAAGCAAAGTTTCCCCCTCCCGCCCCTTTTACCTAGTGTAAGCCATCTCTTCTCAGATGTGGAATCCAGTCCATAAACCAGACAGATAACAGCAGGGGACAATCTTCTTCCTATGAGAACAATGAAAGCCCTGCCCCCCTAGACAAGTTTTTCAGGTTTTTCCCTTATCTTAATTGAAGATTGTCCCTCTCTGCAGTCTACCTGGGCAACTCCCTTCTGATCTGGCTGAACAGTGTCACATCAGAAAAAGGGGCGGGAGTGATACATTCAATTACTCTTGTACTACAACTCTGACAGAATTGAAATAACTCTCCAAAGTCCAAATACTATGATGATTAATTAGAGCTGCTTTTATTATGAAACATTACTATCCCTTTAAAAACATATAACAATAGTAATAATGAAACCCCACTAAAACAATCCTCTCCAATGTTGTTAGAAACCACACAGACGCCGCACAACAATGCCCTCAAACTAGTAGTCTAATTTTAAGACACATTGTTTCTTGTGATATATGTTTGTGGTTTTTGTATGTACTTTGAGTGTCATCTAGGATTTCCCGGTGGAAGAGCTGATTAAGTGTATTGCTATACACAATATTGCTTATCACATGATCCACCCCACCACACACACATGGGTGACTCACCTGGCTGCGTCCTGCCCCTGGCACTGATGACCAGAAGAATCCCCTCCAATCTGGATCTTCAAAGATGTAAGGTAAAACACGAGTTAACAGCCGAGAGCAATTTAATATCATCTGCTTCTCCTTATCGGAGTGGCATCCGCTGTCTGCCCCCGCAACGAGCTTCTCTACTGCCTGCCAGGAGTGTACAAGAAAGGTCAACAGTTGGGATAATGCTGCTTCAAGAAGCCCCCTCCCATGTCTGGGTGTCACGATGCTAACTTGATACAGGCGTTCACTATCACCCCTGCACTTGTCTCCAGACCCTCACCTTATAGCACAACGTGGCTAGGTTTGATGGCGACTCCTCTCTCACCGCGCGGATCTCAGCAGCTGGGATTAATGCAAAGACATCCTGCACTGAAGTGGCAGAATCAGACCAAAACTGGTCCCAAAAGGCATCATCAGTGGCCTCCACTGGCTGAAAGACAGGAGATAAATGATGTAAGAGAACAAGGTGAAGTACAAGAATAAGGGGATGTGGGAGACAGAGAGAGAAAACAAGGGTGGAGAGGAATTAGAGAGAAAAGATGGACGGCAGAAAAAAAAAAAAAAGGACAAGGTTGGGCGGAGAGAGAAGGAAAGGAGAAAGTATAAAGGATGGAAGAAAAGAGGTAAGGGGGAAAAGAAGACGGGGAAGGAAGGGAAAGAGATGGGGGAAAAAAGGGGGGAAGGGAAAGGAGTGGTAGGAACAAAAAGAAGACAAGGTGCAGGGTACATAGGAAAAGATAGGAGAACAAGAAAGAGAAGGGTGACTGGGTATATTGTGTGAGATGTGAAACAGAGAGTGGAAGAGTAGAGAGTTGAGAGTTAACAGATGTTTTATTCTCTGCTAATATAGATATAAAGATGCTGCAATCATTAAAACAAAACACACAAGATGTGTCATACAACTGACACACAACTCTCTAGACTGGGACACTGGGCTCCGAGAACAGTGAGGGGACATATAAAAAGTAGAAGGGAGTCGACATGCGTTGTGACTTCTAAAGAGGCCACAAGAAACCGAAATTACAGTGTATCGCAAGGGTATCCAACGTGACGTGAGAGAACAAGGTTAAGTACAAGAATAAGGGGATGTGGGAGACAGAGAGAGAAAACAAGGCTGGAGGGGAATAAGAGAGAAAAGATGGAGGGCATAAAAAAAAAAAAAAAAGGACAAGGTTGGGCGGAGAGAGAAGGAAAGGAGAAAGTATAAAGGGTGGAAGAAAAGAGGTAAGGGGAAAAAGAAGACAGGGAAGGAAGGAAGGGAAAAAGATGGGGAAAAAAGGGGGGAAGGGAAAGGAGTGGTAGGAACAAAAAGAAGACAAGGTGCAGGGTACATAGGAAAAGATAGGAGAACAAGAAAGAGAAGGGTGACGGAGATATTGTGTGAGATGTGAAACAGAGAGTGGAAGAGTAGAGAGATGAGAGTTAACAGAAGTTTTATTATCTGCTGATATAGATATAAAGATGCTGCAATCATTAAAACAAAACACACAAGATGTGTCATACAACTGACACACAACTCTCTAGACTGGGACACTGGGCTCCGAGAACAGTGAGGGGATATATAAAAAGTAGAAGGGAGTCGACATGCGTTCTAACTCCTAAAGAGGCCACAAGAAACCGAAATTACAGTGTATAGCAAGGGTATCCAACGTGACGTGAGAGAACAAGGTTAAGTACAAGAATAAGGGGATGTGGGAGACAGAGAGAGAAAACAAGGCTGGAGGGGAATAAGAGAGAAAAGATGGAGGGCATAATTAAAAAAAAAAAAAAAAAAAAAAAAAAAAAGGAAAGGAGAAAGTATAAAGGATGGAAGAAAAGAGGTAAGGGGAAAAAGAAGATGCAGAAGGAAGGAAGGGAAAGAGATGGGGAAAAAAGGGGAGAAGGGAAAGGAGTGGTAGGAACAAAAAGAAGACAAGGTGCAGGGGTAAATAGGAAAAGATAGGAGAACAAGAAAGAGAAGGGTGACGGGGGATATTGTGCGAGATGTGAAACAGAGAGTGGAAAAGTAGAGAGATGAGAGTTAACAGATGTTTTATTCTCTGCTGATATAGATATAAAGATGCTGCAATCATTAAAACAAAACACACAAGATGTGTCATACAACTGACACACAACTCTCTGGACTGGGACACTGGGCTCCGAGAACAGTGAGGGGACATATAAAAAGTAGAAGGGAGTCGACATGCGTTGTGACTTCTAAATAGGCCACAAGAAACCGAAATTACAGTGTATCGCAAGGGTATCCAACGTGACGTGAGAGAACAAGGTTAAGTACAAGAATAAGGGGATGTGGGAGACAGAGAGAGAAAACAAGGCTGGAGGGGAATAAGAGAGAAAAGATGGAGGGCATAAAAAAAAAAAAGGACAAGGTTGGGCGGAGAGAGAAGGAAAGGAGAAAGTATAAAGGGTGGAAGAAAAGAGGTAAGGGGAAAAAGAAGACAGGGAAGGAAGGAAGGGAAAAAGATGGGGAAAAAAGGGGGGAAGGGAAAGGAGTGGTAGGAACAAAAAGAAGACAAGGTGCAGGGGTAAATAGGGAAAGATAGGAGAACAACAAGAAATAAAGAGAAGGGTGACGGGGATATTGTGTGAGATGTGAAACAGAGTGGAAGAGTAGAAAGATGAGAGTTAACAGAAGTTTTATTCTCTGCTAATCCTTTATAACAAAGTCCTAGAATGCGTCGCTCACTGTGTGCGTAACCGCACATGCGCAGTGGGGACTAGCAGAACGGGCTGATCCGGAGAGGACATCTCCAGGAGCCGGGAGCACAGACAGGCTGTCAGCCTTCCGGAGGTCCCCGCTCCGGATCAGCCCGTGTATATGGGCTTTGTAACTAGTATAGATATAAAGATGCTGCTATCATTAAAACAAACACACAAGATGTGTCATACAACTGACACACAACTCTCTAGACTGGGACACTGGGCTCCGAGAACAGTGAGGGGATATTTAAAAAGTAGAAGGGAGTCGACATGCGTTCTGACTCCCAAAGAGGCCACAAGAAACCAAAAATACAGTGTATAGCAAGGGTATCCAACTTGCGGCCCTCCAACTATTGTTGGATTACAAGGCACATCATCCTCAGATGGCCGATAATGGGAGCTCTAATTCAAAAATAGTTGGGGGGATCATAGGTTGTCCTCGCTTGGTATACAGACTTTCAGAATTGTGCATCAGCTATTTGTCACCTTGCTGCACAAAGCCTGTGAGGTATACAGAGATCTGCTCTCTAGGGGCATGCAAACCATGGTGATAAGGAGGCACTGACAACCCTGCCATGTGAGGACACACAAGGGGCTGGGCAGAGAATGACATAATGAAGAAAGTGTGAAAGTTCTCTCATTTTAGTCTGATTCCCTGGAACCGGTTCAACTGGTCTCTCCCACAAAACCGGCTGTGACAGGTGTAACAAGAGTCACACACACACACACACACACACACACACACACACACACACACACACACACTAGGATAGGTGTAACAAGAAATCTTTCCCCCAGCAAGAGACTAACCAGGACACCTGTAACAGGAAATAATTCCACCATAAAACCAGTCTAGACAGGTGCAACTTTGATAAGATTCCCAGGTACACCTGTCCAGACTGATGTAACTGGACAGGTGCAACTGAGAATCATATTCCCACCATGAAACCAGCCTAGGCAGATGTAACCGGGAATCATATCCCCTCCTCCCCAAGCAGAATACTAGCCTACACATGTATCACAAAGAATGATAGCCTTGCAGCAGATGACTGGGTTACGCGTGTAATAAGGAATTGCATTTACTATCACCACCACTGGACCAGCCTAGACAGATGTAAAAGGGAATTCTAACACAACAAATTCCACCCCCCACCCCCCGACCCACCAGCCATCAGAGAATCCTATACCTGTTTAACAGGAATTACAGCAGAAGACTGGCTTGCACAGGTGTAACAGGAAATCAAATGTCCTAAACATGGGACCATCATAAACAGGTGTAATAGGGAATCTTACCCCCATAAGGAAGCCAGCCTAGACAGATGTAACAAGGAGCCGTACCACCAATGAGACCAGCCTAGATAGACGTAAAATGGAATAGAACTCCCCAACCACCACCCTGAGACCAACAGGGTATATGACATAAGCCACCAACAGACCACCCTAGACAGGTGCAACAGGTAATTGTATCCTCCACATCACCATGAGAATAGGCTAGACAGTTGTAATAGGGAATTCTGACCTTCTTACCACCACGAGACTTGTAGAGAGAGGTGTAACTGGGGGTCATTCCCTTGCTATCATGCCAGCTTAGACAGGTGTGAAAAAAGATCACATCCCCCCAACTCCTTCATAAAACCAGTCTAGACAGGTGTCCTTCCCTGCCCCCCAGGAAAGGTACTTGGCAATGATGTAAGAAATGCCAGTGACAGGTGTGTCTGATTCCACCTCCGCCCAGGTAATACAAATGGTACACCCCACAGAACCGGCTAAGGAGCGCTAACCCCCCAGGTATGAAGTCGAGATTCCACCTCATCCCTTTAAGGAACTAGAGAGGGGGATATCACACTGGGGAAAAAAGGAGTTGTCTGCGCTGGCCTTTAAAGGGTTAAATTCAGATGCATATGAAAAATGCATGCTTCGGGGGTTCCCAAGCAACACTGAAGAATGCATTTTTTTTTTCCTCTTATGCTTTCACTTTTAAAAGGATGAGGTGGCAACAGTAGAATGAAGTTAAAACTTCCACCCCCACAGGTGTGACACTGGAATAGACCCTCCCACCCTCTGTTTGTTTGTGGCACTGATATCACAAGGCCTGCACACAGCAGCCAGCTTGAAGCGTCTGTCCAACGTCACGTAAATGGGCCCTGAGGTGCATAGTAATATAATAACCTCAGCGATACACACCCCAGCCAGCTGCCTGGCACAGCACACACGTCAAAATATGGGGAAAGACGGTAAGGTCTTGGATCTGTATATAAATAACGAGCACCTTGTGCCCACGTATAAACTGTATTTATATGGGTACATTATATTATACACCAATAAAGCCACTGTAATGCTAAGAATGGCATTGGGGCAGTTAACCCTTTGCGTGCCAGAATGGTACAGAATGCATTGCTTTGCAATGCATTCCATACCCCACTGGCACTCAAAGGGTTAAATACTTGTGAGGGTAAGCTGTGTGAATTTATATATACAGTACAAGTGTAAAGATAATGTACAATTGGCCTTATTCATCAATCTAAAGAAGCGCAGTTCTGGAGCCAACCAACTGAGCCACGGGGAAGCAAATCCCTATTGATTTCAAATGGAGATTTTAACCCATTGAATGCTAGAGGTATGCAATGCATTCCTTCTCAATGTGCTGGAGACCTTTCCAGTATCCAAAAGGTTAAAAGTCCCACTTAAATCAACAGGTGGTGCAGCTGGTTTGTTTCAGAATGGCACCCCTTTAAGAGTGATAAATAAGACCCAATATTTACAGTGCATGTGTATGAATGCAGAACTGAAGCACTAATGAGAGAAAACTATTTAAAATGATGGATCATATATAAATGTCAATTAATTTGAAATGGGCTTTTGCTTTTATACATATGTGTCAGTAGTTTTGCCCTAAAATTGGTCTACTTTTACACACACGCTATATATTTATTTATAAAATGGGTAGATTGCTTATATATATATATATATATATATATATATAATGGTGCAGATGTGTATACAGTAATGCTGATGTACTAAAAGCAACTGCACCATAAGGAACACATAATATTCCCATATATTTAAAGGGAGTTTTAATCTCTCAAATGCTAGACATGTCTCGTTGCAGAGCTCTCTGGCATTCAAGAGGTTAAAAGTCCTGTTTAAATCCGTGGCATTGGGGAATATTTATTAATGCACTTGCCCCAAAATCGATCCACTTTTAGCGAGCCCATCAGCCTCAGTGTATATGATGACAATGACTGTGTGACACAAGGTGCAGGGACTCCATCAGGTACCTGTGTCTTGGTTGTCAGTTGGATCACGGCCTTCCTGAAGTTGAGCTTGGTGTCCGTGTTCCCCATCCCGGTACCGGCTGGAGCTCCCGGACCAATCCGTCCGTTGCCCGCTACCCTCCTGCTCCGGATCCGGTAGATTAAATCCGCCTGCAGCAGCTGGGCAACCGGATCCGTCAATCACCGGCAGTGACCCCGCCCTGCGCGTCACTAGACACACCCACCTGCAACACGCTTCCGTCACTTGATACAGCGCTGCTCGGCAGGCCACGCCCACAAACAGTGCTTGCTGGTTCCGCCCACAATGTAGTTTAGGTTGTGCAGGTGAAGGCTAGTTTAACGTTTTTACCTGCCAGTCTGTCATTTAAAAGGGTTAAATGGGAGTAACCGGTATTATATTTGACACACGCATATTATATTTGACACATATATATTATAGATATATATAGATATAGTATTTTTTTTTATCCTTTTAGTGCCAAAGGGGTGTCACAGGCATTGCTGCGCAATGCCCTCTGTTATCCCGCTCTGGCACTCAAAGGGTTAAATACACTATGTTATCAGTCTATATATGTAATGTGCAAACAGAAAAAATGATGCAGTGCTGGGACACAAATATTGCCATTGATTTAAATTTCACTTTTAACCCATTGAATGCTAGAGAGATCTCTCTAGCATTGAGGGGGTTCAGTGACCCACTTATATCAATGGGAAGTTGGCTAGCGTTTTTCAACACGTGTTTTCTGTGGTTTTTAAAGGGATAGTAACACTTCGTTTTAACTTTATTTTATTTTGTAGGCATTAAAAAAACATGAAGAATGATATAAGTCTTATCTCTCAAACCTTTATGGTTTATGAGATATTCACAAGCAAAGTTCCCCTCCCCGCCCCTTTTACCTAGTGTAAGCCATCTCTTCTCAGATGTGAGTCTGGTTGTATGACAGTACAGATAACAGAAGGGGACAATTTTCTTTGTATGAAAACAATGAAAGCCCTTCCCCCCTTGACAAGTTATTCAGCTTTTTCCATTATCTTAATTGAAGATTGTCCCTCTCTGCAGTCTACCTGGGCATCTCCCTTCTTATCTGGCTGAACAGGGGGGGGATACTTTGTTTGTGAATATCTCTTAAACCATAAAGGTTTGAGAGATAAGACTTATATCATTCTTCATGTTTTTTTAATGCCTACAAAATAAAATAAAGTTAAAATGAAGTATTACTATCCCTTTAAATGGAGAAAATTCATTGTTTGTTTTAGTCTTGAGGAAGACCCACGTCTGGGTTTCAGCAGGAGCACCAAGGCACATTAAGTTTTGGAGTGCCCATCACTACCTTTTATATATATCCTATATAATAATTCGCTAAGTTGTGTGTAACGCCCGATATGCGCAGTAGACACTGCTGCGCGTGCGGCAGTCATGCGCAGTACAGACTGCCCGCGCTGCGGCTGATACAGAGCTGGGCGCTCCGAAGGAGCGTCCAGCTCTATATCAGCAGTGGCGCGGGCAGTCTCCACTGCGCGTGACTACCGTGCGACTGGCTGCTAGAGGCACTGTGGCCCGTGTAACTGGCTGTTCAACTAGTGTATATATATATATATATATATATATATATATATATATATATATTATTTGTTGCCTAATGTGCACTTTATCTTTTAGTACATCAGCCTCTCTGCATATGATGTGCTTTCAGTGAGGCTGATATACAATGTAGAGCTGGGGTAATTCTGGGACACAAGTTGCAGTGGGCTTTTTAACCTCTTGAATGCTAGAAAGGTCTACAAACCATTGCAGAGCAATGCCTTGGAGATTGCTGCAGCATTATTCAAGGGGTTAACCCTTTGAGTGCCAGAGGGGTATGCAACGCATTGCAAAAACAATATGTTAAAGGGATAGTAATACTTAGTTTTATCTTTATTTTATTTTGTAGGCATGAAAAAAACATGAAGAACGATATGTCTTATCTCTCAAACCTTTATGGTTTAAGACATATTCACAAGCAAAGTTTCCCCTCCCGCCCCTTTTTCCTAGTGTAAGCCATCTCTTCTCAAATGTGAATCTGGTTGTAAGACCAGACAGATAACAGAAGGGACAATCTTCTTTGTATGAAAACAATGAAAGCCCTTCCCCCCTTGACAAGTTTTTCAGCTTTTTCCCTTATCTTAATTGAAGATTGTCCCTCTCTGCAGTCTACCTGGGCACCTCCCTTCTGATCTGGTTGAACAGGGGGGGGGATACTTTGTTTGTGAATATCTCTTAAACCATAAAGGTTAGAGAGATAAGTCATATCATTCTTCATATTTTTTGAATGCCTACAAAATAAAATAAACATAAAACGAAGTATTACTATCCCTTTAAGGTTAAAAGCCCCATTTCAATCAATGTGAATTTGGGGAATGTTTAGCCTCTACAGTGCAGTTGTTTTGTCCCCGAATTTAGCCAGTTTCTTAGTACAACGGCCTCTCTTGATCACGCACGAAAAAAAAAAAAAAACGCTGCAGGAAAACAACTGTACTATTAGAAATAAATACAAATCCTGAAAGCTCCCATTGATTTAATTTGCATTTTTAATGCCAGGGAGGTTATTAAAGAGGTTAAACCCTTTGAGTGCCAGATGGGAGTGCAACACATTGTTTTACAATGTATTACACAGACCCTCCTGGCACTCAAAGGGTTAAAAGCCCCATTTAACCCTTTGCATGCCAAAGAGGTATCCAAATTATTGCCAGTATGGGCTGTCCCCAGAAATCAGGAACAGCTGGCAGGTACCAGTGAAGCTAATGTACTAAGCTGAACTGGCGTAGTTAAAGGGGCAGTGTAACCGACTCAAAGCAGGCGGATTACAAAATCCTATTGATTTAAATTGGGTTTTTAATCCATTGAATGCTAGCAGTCTCCAATGCATTGGATGCCTAGCTAGCATTAAAGGGATAGTAATGTTTCAAAATAAAAGCAGCTCCAATTAATCTTCACAATATTTGAGCCATGGTGAGTGTTATTTCAATACTGTCAGAGTTGTAGTACAAGAGTAATTGAATGATAAATTATCCCCCCCCCCGTCCCTTTTACTGATGTAACACTGCTCACCTTAGAGCAGCAAGAGTCTGTATGGATCGCAGAGAGGGACAATCTTCCGTAAGCATAAGGAAAAACCAGAAAAACCTGTCAAGGGGGGCAGGTTTTTCCTTATGATCACAGTAAGAAGATTGTCCCTTGCTGTGATCTGTCTGGTTAAGTAACCAGATTCCACATCTGAGGGGAGGTGTCTTACACTAGGTAAAAGGGGTGGGAGGGGGATACTTTATCATTCAATTACTCTTGAATTACAACTCTGACAGTACTGAAATAATGCTCTCTATGGCTCAAATACTATGAAGATTAATTGCATACCTCCCAAGTGTCCCTCTTTAGGAGGGACAGTCCCTCTTTTAGACCCAAATCCCACTGTCCCTCTTTCCCAGCCTGATGTCCCTCTTTGTAGGAGATCAGATTGTGTGGTGTGTATATAAGTGTATCACATTGCTGTGCAGCAATATAACTCACATTAATGTTTCTTTACACATCAGTATATGTGTTTATAAATTAGTCTGCTTAAATAAAATACTTTGGTCTTGTTATAAGTCATTTATTAGGTAACACAACGAGGTGTCAGTAGGTCATGAAATAGGCTAAAAATTCTCATTAATGCCCCACCCACCAGCCACACCCCCAGCCACACCCCCTAAAGCACAATTGTCCCTCTTTGGCAATTTGAAATGTTGGGAGGTATGTAATTGGAGCTGCTTTTATTTTGAAACACTACTATCCCTTTAAAGGGGTGAACTCCTTAATGACCCTGGCCCAGCACTTAAGGACCGGTGACATTCCTGCCACGTCGTAGAATTCTGAGTCCCCCACACGGCTGCAAGATGCTCAGCGACCCTGGAATCCACTGGAGCAAAAAAAAAGTCCCGGTGGCTCAACGTCCAGCTGCGCTGCATCGGCAGGTCATTAAGGGGTTAAAAAACAAATTTAATTAAATGTGACATTTGTAATATTTCTTAGTCCCCTATAATGTAGATGTTTGCTCCAAAATGTCTTAGGTCCTTCTTAGTACATCAGCTTCAGTGTGGCAGATGTACAAGAAAAAAATTGTTGTGATTCTAGAGCAATCCAGCTGAGTTACAGGGGAAAAATAATAGTTGTTAAAATTCCCACTGACTTAAATAGGGCTTTTAACCCGTTGAGTGCCAGAGAGCTATCCAATTAATTGCACTGGAGGGTTTTAATGTAAACAGACAGGGATGTAAAAACAGCTGTTGTGACCACATTACATAGCTCCCAACATTTCAAAGACATACAGTGGCCAAACAGGGACATTAGCGTTTTAGGTGGTGTTGCTGGGGGTGCGGCTGGTGGATGGGCATTACCAAAAATGTTTAGGTTATTTCATAACTTATTCATACCTCTTTCTGTAACTGAATAAATGATTTAGAGGAAGACCAGTACACATGTACTGAACTCTAAACAAACATTAATCCCTTAACCCTTTGAGTGCCAGAGGGGTACAGAATGCATTGCTTTGCATTGCATTCCGTACCCCTCTGGCACGCAAAGGGTTAACTCCCAATGCCATGCCAGGACAGTCACGGCTGTCCAACACTTAAGGACCAGTGACGGTCCTGGCACATCATTGAATACAGGGCTGGGAGCCCTGAATCGGATCAAAAAAGAAAAAAGGCCCCATGGTCCTCAAGTGCTGGCCATGCGTGTGCACGCTGGTCGTTAAGGGGTTAAAGGGTTAGTAATGTCCACCAAAAATTTTTTGCATGTAGAAGAGCTTAAAAAGCTGAGCTAAATGAAAAAAAATGTATCTCTCAAACCGCTGTGGTTTGAGAGATACAAGTGTTTAAAGTTTGATCTCTCCTACTGACAGCTGTAAAGCTGTCAGCAGGAGATCCGTGTCGGCCGACACGGAGGCGCTTGAGCAGAGCCACGATCTCGTTATTTACCACAAATCCCTTCATTGGAATGGTCTAAAATGAGTGCTTGAAAACCAGGCAAACGCTTTAGACCATTCCAATGAAGGGATTTGTGGTAAATAACAAGATCGCAGCACTTCTCAAGCGCCTCCGTGTCAGCCGACACGGATCTCCTACTGACAGCTTTACAGCTGTCAGTAGGAGAGATCAAACTTTAAACGCCTGTATCTCTTAAACCATAGCGGTTTGATAAATAAGTTTTTTTGCATTTAGTTCAACTTTTTAAGCTCTTCTAAATGCAAAAAAAACTTTTTTGTGGACATTACTAGCACTTTAATGTGAGTTTTATTGCTGTGGAGAAATGTGATACGCGTATATATACCACACAGTCTGATCTCCTAAAAAGATGGACGCCAGGGTGGGTAAGAGGGACAGAGGGATTTGAATCTCTAGGAGGGACTGTTCCTTCTAAAGAGAGACACTTGGGAGGTGCAGACCCATAATATCTCTTAAAGAGGAACACTTTGAAGGTATGGACCCCTAATATCTCTTAAACAGGGACACTTGGGAGGTATTATTAGATAGATAGATAGATAGATAGATAGATAGATAGATAGATAGATAGATAGATAGATAGCAAAGCCACGATTAGTAGACCTCTCCAGAATTTGTGTGTCAAAAATACCTTCTATTTCTCACATCCGTTTCATAAACATAGAAAAAGAAAACTAATATTACCGATATGGATAGACAGTGGATATTTTATTAATTGAAATATCATCTGCATAATTGACCCACCGTTCTTCCAATCTATAGATCTGACCTAGAGAGTTTACAGTGCATATGCAGACTGGCCCCATAATACTTGCAATCAACTGGCAAACTAAACCACAGAGCTTATAATCTATAGAATTGATGTGACCCCCTGAGTTTGAGTAAGCATGTATACTTGTATATGTCCAGCTTCCTATTATTCCCACCCAGAGACCCAGGGACGTGCACAGACATTTTGGGGGGCAGTGGCTCAAATGAAAAAAAGGGCATTTCTCATAATTATTTATTCAAATTATATATTTAAAAAAAGAAAAGAATTTACATCTCAGGAGCCTGTAGGCACAGAAATCTAAAACGCCCCTCTCCCCATTGGCCATCTCCACTGGACACTTCCACACTGCTCCTAATCTCCACATTGCCTCCCATCATCTCCATATTGCCCTTACATTGTCCCCTGTCAGCTCCATATTGCCCCCATCAGCTCCATATTGCCCCCATCATGTCCATATTGCCCTCATCAGCTCCATATTGCCATCAGCTCCCTCTTACCCTCACATACATTGCCCCATCATCTCTACATTGCCATCATCTCCATCTTGCCCCCGTCAGATCCATATTGCCCCATCATTTCCACATTGCCCCTGAGTGTCCATTTCCTACCTCTTCCCTGTTGGTACAGCGGCAGGAGATGTCTGTATGTGCCTCCTTTTGCACAGACCTGTAGCTGTTGGAGGGCACTTTGGACAAAAAGGGCAGATGCTCAAGCCCCCCTTGGTATCTATGTGTGCATGTGCCTGCAGAGACCTATCATTTTGATTGGTTAACATGGTCAATTGTAACATTTTCTGATGACAGGAATAATATGTTCAAGTCCTGAAGACATTTGTGGGGACAAATTCCCACCAGGATACATGTCTTAGTCAAGTGACTGTCCCTTGAAAAAGGGGACATTTGGTCACTCTGCTCTGGCATTCAAGTTTTAAATGCCCCCTTTTAACCAATGAGAATCTGTATTTGCCCCCCATTGTGCAGTTGGTATGTCACAGAATTTCACTTGATACATCAGTCTCAGTGTATACATATAACATACCTATTTAGGTGATTAGACAGTGTGGTGTGTATATAAGTGTATCACATTGCTTCACAGCAGTAAAACTCATATTAATGTTTGTATAGACTTCAGTATTTGTGTTTATAAATTAGTCTGTAAATAAAATAATTTGGTCTTGTTCTAACTCATTTATTCAGTTACACAAAGAGGTGTCAATAGGTCATAAAATAACCTAAAAATTCTCAGAAATGACCCACCTACCAGCCATGACTCCAGCAACACCACCTAAAACACAAATGTCCCTCTTTGGCCATTTGAAATGTTGTGAGGTATTATGCATACAGAGAGGATGACGTATTAACCCTTTACCCTTTGAGTGCCAGAGCAATGTCAATGAGCAAAGCATTGCACACCCTTCTGGAAATCAAAGGTTAAAAGAAAGAAGTGGTTAAATTCTGGAGCAAACCAACTGCACAATAATGGACAAATAAACATACCCAAATTTCCACTGATTTAAAGAGACACTAACACCTAACAAAGAAATTTGGTTATATGATTTTAAATATCACATACTTCCAGATAACGTCTGTAAAATGAAGTTATTGTATGTTAGATCCCAAAAAAATCTAGTCATAATATTGAATTTTAATGCATGTGTAGACTGTCTTATATATGAACACAATCAATGTACTGAAATTAGCAACCACATTCTCTCAGCCCATTTATAGACAATGTAGAGCAATCCATCCTTATCATCCTATCTAGATTGTCATGGTTATGGGAGCCCTGGAAATAGCAGAAATGGCAGCCTCCACAGATCATATGTAAGACTAGATGTTAGGCCTCAGAAAATATACAGATAATTTTTACAAAGGCTCCACGAAGTACAACGTATAAGTGTGTATAACCCCAAAAATGTTTAGATGTTATTGTTCATTTAACCCTTTGAGTGCTTCTAGCACTGAAAGAGTTAATACCATTGATGCCAGAGAAATCCCCAATGCATTTTAGAGAGGTTTAAGGGGTTAAATCCCTTCTAAACCTTTGAAAGGCTGTTGCAATGAGTTGCACATCCTACTGTCACTCAAACTGTTAAATCAGTGGGAATTTGGGAAATGTTATTTATCTCCTTATCATGTGTAAATTGTGATTTATGTATAAAATCAAAGTGGAACAGTTCTGGAGCAAACAAACTGCAGTGTAGGGGAGGCACGATCTTTCCCAATTATATAAATAGGACTTTTAAACCACTTTATACGTTGCAGACCTCTTTAGCGTTCAAAGGGTTAAAAGCTCCATTTCAACAAGTCATAATTTGGGTAGATTTTATTTGCTCCCTGTAGGTCAGCAGTTGGTTTGTCCCAAGACTGCTCCACCTTGTCTTTATGCATATGGTCCAATTGATTACAAGATATTGTGTAGCCCAGGGAATGTGCTGACAGTAAACACATAAGATGGACACGCATACAGCTGCAGATAAAGAATTGGCACATGATGGGTTAAGGATGCAGGACTCTGTGATGACGATAATAGGAGGTGTAGGAAGCAGCCAATCAGCGCCCTGCTTTCTTCATACGGCTGCGATAAGGGGGCGGGACTTAGCCGGTCCAGGCCCTGGGATGCTACGAACACAGGGACCGGTATTACCGTGTGGAACAGGGACACAGGACCCGGTGGTGCTACTGGGACACAGGGGGCTGCGGGCTACAGATATAGGAGACGGGTCTACCAGGTTCATCTAGGGCTTAGGGATCGGGACACATAGGATCTGGGGTACAAAGGGAGAAAAGGATATAGTCACCGAGGGTACCAGGACCAGGGATACTGCGGGTCACGGTAACATAGGGAGACGGGGTACCAGGCTGAACTGTGACATACGGTTTGGGCATAGCAGGGATCACAGAGACACAGGGTCTGGGGGTACAAGGCTGTGACATAAGGACTGGGCATACCTGGGATCACAGTGACACAGGGTCTGGGGGTACCAGGCTGTGACATAAGGACTGGGAATACCAGGGAACACAGGGGTCTCAGTGACAGAGGGTCTGTGGGTACCATTCTCTGACATAAGGACTGGGTATGCTAGAGACTACAGTGACATAGGGTCTGGTGGTATCAGGCTGTGATATAAGGACTGAGAATACAAAGTAGCACAGGGACCACAGTGACACAAGGCCTGGGGGTACCGGGCTGTGACAAAAGGCCTGGGCACATAGGGATGACAGGGGTCTCAGTGACAGGGGTCTGCGTGTCCCAGGGAACACAGTGACATAGGAATCCAGGGTCTTTATGAAAGAGTCTGAGCAACTAAGGGGCACCTTGATACAGGAAGTCAGGGATTCCAGTTGGCATAGTGACATAGGAACCCAGATTCACAGTGGCAGAGATCCTGTATGTATCAGGGTGTCTGTGGGTGCCAGGGGCAGAGTGAGGGGGTCTGAAGTGCCAGGAGCAGACTGAGGGGAACAGTGGTCCCACCGGGGAAGAGTGGTATAGGAACTCAGTGATCGAGGCTGTGGCATACTAATGGGGCACACAGTGAAAGGGGGTCTGGGGCTTGGGGCACAGTGATAGATGGTTTGGGGGTACTAAACAGTATCCTGACAAAGGGACTAGGTGATGCACAGTGACAGAGGAACTAGGCATACTAGGGGGCACAGTGATATAGGGATCCAAGGCCACAGTGTCTGAGGTGCTGTGGGTAGTAGTTATATAGCTACCTGGGATCAAAATGGTAGATGGGTGGGTGTTACAGGAAATAGCGCCAAGATAACGCCAAACCCACAGTGAATGAGGATCTGGGGGTGCCAGGCACATAGTGACAGAGCGACTGGTAATACAGGCTGGAAGTGCAGAGGGACTGGGAATCGTAGGGGCACAGGAACTGGGAATAGTGACAGAGGGACTGGTAATACCGGGGGTTCAGGGACAGGTAATATAGGTTGGCACAGGGAATACCAGGGGCAGAGGGACAGGTAGTACAGTCTGACACAGGGAAAGAAGTTTGGGAGCAGAACGGACACAGACCAGTAATACAGACTGGCACAGAGATAGAGGATTGGTTGTAGCAAAGACCCAGGGACTGGGAATACAGTCTGGTGCTGGGACAGAGAATTGGCAGTAGCAGGGGCACAGGGACTGTGAATACAGGCTGGCACAGGCACAGAGGATTGGGAGTAGCAAAGACCCAGGGCCTGGGAATACAGACTGACTTAGTGGAAGAAGAAACATATATGCCAGGACACAGTGATAAACTGTTGAGGAGTAGCAGTGGGTACATTGTGAAAGAGATCAGTGAGATACAAGGGCACAGTGGCACAACCCAGAGCACTTGGTAATAGAACAGTTAAACATTGTGACACAGCATTAACCATAGGTGACGGGCACTGCACTGAGAAAGTGCCCCACATCCCAAGTGTTGGCCGCTCTCCTTGGTAGGGGGGGGTATACTCTTCATCCACCCTTGGGGGGACTTCTGACTTCAGGGACAGATGCTGGGTACAGGCAGGATGGAGGAATTCCACAGCGAGGAGGAGGAGCCCTGGTATGACCATCATGATCTGGAACAAGGTGAGGGAAGAAATCATAACTGCTGTTTAAATTACGTTGTCATATACAGTAGTATTTGATGAGTTATAGGCAGTCGTTATATGGTGTAATAGGAGGAGTTATAGGGAGGAATTATACGGAGTAATAGGAGGAGTTATAGGGAGGGATTATATGGAACAATAGGAGGAGTTATGGGGAGGAGTTATATGGAACAATAGGAGGAGTTATAGTGAACAATAGGAGGAGTTATAGGGAGGAGTTATATGGAACAATAGGAGGAGTTATAGTGAACAATAGGAGGAGTTATAGGGAGGGATTATATGGAACAATAGGAGGAGTTATAGGGAGGGATTATATGGAACAATAGGAGGAGTTATATGGATCAATAGGAGGTTATAGGGATGGATTATATGGAGCAGTGGGAGGAGTTATAGGGAGGAGCTTTATGGAGCAATAGGAGGAATTACATGGAACGATAGGAGGAGTTACAGGGAGGAGTTATATGGAACAATAGGAGGAGTTATGGGGAGGAGTTACATGGAACAATAGGAGGAGTTAAAGGGAGGGTTTATGTGGAATAATAGGAAAAGTTATATGGAGCAATAGTAGGACTTATGGAGAGCAGTTATACTGAGCAATAGGAGAAGTTATAGGGAGGGATTATATGGAACAATAGGAGGAGTTATATGGAACAATATGAGGTTATAGGGATGGATTATATGGAGCAGTGGGAGGAATTATAGGGAGGAGCTTTATGGAGCAATAGGAGGAATTACATGGAACGATAGGAGGAGTTACAGGGAGGAGTTATGTGGAACAATAGGAGGAGTTACAGGGAGGAGTTATATGGAACAATAGGAGGAGTTACAGGGAGGAGTTATATGGAACAATAGGAGGAGTTACAGGGAGGAGTTATATGGAACAATAGGAGGAGTTATAGAAAGGGGTTATATGGAACAATAGGAGGAGTTATAGAAAGGGGTTATATGGAACAATAGGAGGAGTTACAGGGAGGAGTTATATGGAACAATAGGAGGAGTTATAGGGAGGAGTTACATGGAACAACAGGAGGAGTTATAAGGAGGAGTTACATCGATCAATAAGAGGAGTTATAGGGAGGGTTTATGTGGAATAATAGGAAAAGTTATATGGAGCAATAGTAGGACTTATGGAGAGCAGTTATATTGAGCAATAGGAGAAGTTATAGGGAGGCATTATATGGAACAATAGGAGGAGTTACATGGAACAATAGGAGGTTATAGGGATGGATTATATGGAGCAGTGAGAGGAGTTATAGAGAGGAGCTTTATGGAGCAATAGGAGGAATTACATGGAATGATAGGAGGAGTTACAGGGAGGAGTTATATGGAACAATAGGAGGAGTTATGGGGAGGAGTTACATGGAACAATAGGAGGAGTTATAAGGAGGAGTTACATCGATCAATAAGAGGAGTTATAGGGAGGGTTTATGTGGAATAATAGGAAAAGTTATATGGAGCAATAGTAGGAGTTATGGAGAGCAGTTATACTGAGCAATAGGAGAAGTTATAGGGTGGGTCTATATGGAGCAATCGGAGGAATGATATGGAACAATAGGAGGAGTTATAGAGAGAGGTTATGTGTGACCAGGAGGAGCGGCACTACTTCAGTAACATACAGTACACCTCTGCTATATGCCAATGGTAAAGGGCCATTTTGTATCTCCCCTACAAGACAGCTGTTTTTTCAGAATTACTCCTCTTATCGTTTGAACATTTAAGCTGGAGTGGCTCTTATCTGCTGTCAGGATCTACGTTTGTAGCCCTACAAATCTGGACGTCCACATGTTTCTCACTAGCCCTAATATTTATATTTCAGTCCCAGAACATGCACCTTCTGGCTACACAGAATCACGAGGGATCTTTTCTTCAGTATGTGGTGGACACAGGGAGCATTGTGTTCCCTGGTGACGCAGCACTAAGAGGAGGCCTCTGAGGCCGTGTGTGTGTGTGTGTGTGTGCAGATGTTGCTTGTGTAATCAGTGACAGTCTGTGTGTGTGTGTGTGTCTGTGACTAGAGGCTTCAGTGACTGTCACAGACTGAGCAGCTGGACACCATCCCCCCTTCACTGCTGTACAGTCCTACAGCACCAAGGGCAGCATGCAAGAAAGTGGCACGTTCGTTATTTAACCCTTTGAGCGCCAGTGGGGTGTGCAATAGGGTGACCACATTTCCGTTCTGCCATTCCGGCACATGTGGTCACCCTAGTCCCGTGGCTGAGGTTCCCGTCACTGAGGTTCCCGTCGGAGCTGACCATCTTTCTGAGGCTGACACAGAGTAAGGGTTCCCACTGGGAACCCTTACTCTGTGTCAGCCTCAGGAAGATGGTCAGCGCTGGCCGGAGCCTCAGCCGCGGGTCTCACTTGCAGCGCCAGCATACCTGCTCCATCCCATCTGTCTCGCATGCACCAGTCCAGCCAGCCAATGAAATGTATTTGCTATATGGTCTTCATTGGCTGGCTCAGCCAGCCAGTGAGGACCATATAGCAAATACATTCCATTGGCTGGCAGCACTGGTGCGTGTTGCTCCATTCCGGGACTCTATGTTGTCCCGGTGGCGGGTGACCTGGGACGCGGGACAAAGACCCCCATTAAGGGACAGTCCCGGGCATTCCGGGACGTGTGGTCACCCTAGTGTGCAATGCGTTGCTTTGCACACCGCTCTGTCACTCAAAGAGTAAAGTGTAGTTTGGATGGAAAATTTTTAATGCCAAAATATTATGAATTAGCAAACATTTGTGCGTTTTTATAGTGATTGTTTCAAAAAGTGCTCATGGTTAAAAAGTCTGCTGTTTTGGGAGAGGACTAGCAATTGCACCCAAGTCAGTTAAACAATTAGAGCTCATTTGCTTGTGTCTGACTAAAAGTGGCGTTAATATAGAAACAAGTGCTGTTCAACATTAAGGTGTTTGTATTTTTGTTGCATCAAAACATGCACGGTCTCTAATAGCACATACATTTATGAGTTTAAAAAAAAATAGTGAATGCTCTGCTTTCTTGCATGTCGCCCTAAGTAACCACACAACAGCCAATATGGGAGTTGCTAGGTTACCAAAAGACCAGGGTCTGGGGCCGACTTAAAGGGATAGTAATAGTTTATTATTACTATCCCCCATATTGTAGATATTTGTGAAATAATTTAATAGCCCCCAGGTTCATCTCTCAAACCTTTATGGTTTGAGAGATAACCAAATGTAAAGTGCTTGGTTTAGCACATATAGAAGACCATTTCAGTGAAGTAATTATTTTTCACTAACAGGATCGCAGCTCAGCTGAAGAGCCGCAAGCCTGTCGTACGACAGACTTCTCCTGCAGTCAGTACAACGCTGACTTTAGGGAAGGGGGAGAGAGGGGGATCTTTGCCTTTGGTTATCTCTTCGGTTATTTCTCTTTAATCCGGTAAGAATTATGGCGACTAGCGCTACTGAGCAGCTAGTCGCCAGTTGGGCAATGATGTGATGCTATCTTATTATTGGGTGGTAGTTCCACTTTAAGATTTCTCTAACTTGAGAGCTCTTAATGCATAGGCTCCATAGAATAACATAGGAACTGGAGAGTACGTCACACTGGATAAGTCATCTACACTTTATCACACCTTTGCGCATAACCCCCCCTCATGGAGTTCCACAAAATGCAGTTTGAGGCCTACCATTCTGCGTCATTATGGGATGTGGGTGGTAGCAGTACAGAAATATAGGAGAAGGGACAGTTTATTTCAAGTTACGGCTTTCTTGCTCCATACAGACTTGCATCTAGCAGCGGAACTGGGGAAGACTCTTCTGGAACGCAACAAAGAACTGGAGGTGTCACTTCAGCAGATGTACCTTAGCAACGAGGATCAAGTGCAGGAAATCGAGGTAATGGAGACAGTTCAGATCCAGTACTACTTGTGTTACTACTCCACAGGAGGGTAGGCTGCATTCTTCATGCTGTTGTTGGACTACAACCTCCTGCGACACTGACAGAGGGTGATTGGACAATGTTTCGCCTTGTGCAAAGGAAAAGGTTCTTTACAGAACAGGCAGCAAATACATTAAATGTTACTTACTTGCATCACTACAATACTGATTCATCCTATATAATAATTCTCTAAATTGTGTGTAACGCCGCGTCATGCGCAGTAGACACTGCTGCACGTGCTGCAGTCAGAGCTGGAGCGTCCAGCTCTGTATCAGCCGTGGCGCCTGCAATCTCTACTGCGCATGACTGCCCCGCGACCAGGTGGCAGTGGCACTGTAGCCCGTGTAACGGGCTGTTCAACTAGTATTTGATAATCTTTGTAGCAACTGCATTGAATAATTAAAGGTTTAGTAATCTCTTTATATAAAAAAATGTAATGTTGCAGCTATTACAAAAATAAACTAAACAATCTCAGTCCCATCTCTCAATCCTTTATGGTTTGAGAAATATACAATGCTAAAGTTCCCTCCTCCCTCCCCTTTGCCTGATATCAGCTGTAAAGTTGGCAGCAGGAGATTCGAGGCGGCCGACTCAAGGCAGCTTTTCAGCAGAGCCGAAATAGCTCGATGTAGAAAGAAATACTTCACTGGAACGGTCTACAAAGTGTGCCTGGTTTGCAAGCACAGTTTGAAGACCGTTCTAATGAATTATTTCTTTTTACATTGCGCTATTTCGGCTCTGCTGAAGAGCCGCCTATTTGTCCACGGGACCAGGATCTCCTGCCGTCAGCTTACAGCTGACCTCAGTAAAAGGGGAGAGAAGGGAGGATTTTAGCATTGTATATCTCTCAAACCAAAGGACCACCGACGGGAGTGCTCACGGGACCACCCCAGCATAGAACAACCAATTTAAAGTTGTAAAAAGTTGCAAGTTTATTGTAAACGATGAGTTAAAAACATCAAGCAAGGTACAATGCTCCCCTCACAGGGACGCAAAGTTTAAGACACATACACGCGCCTAACGCATTTCGTGCGTATTAACACACTTAATCATAGCCGATAACAAATCTTACGGACACCATATATAAATACAAAGAATTAAAAAACCACACCTTATCCAAATAACGTACAATCAAACCCACCTACACTGTTAAAATCACTGATCACGTCCATCAGAGCACCCGAATACGCGCCAAACAAACTAGCGCTATGAGAATTCAAAACACGTCATAATACCTGGACATACCCATCCAAGTGCACTGATCCACGTGATCAAAAAAAGGGGGTTTAACTCAATCAAACATAGATCAAATAGGTTCATTAATTAATACAAAAGGAAATCATATACAATGAAACCAATAAAAAGTGTGACACACAATACTGTAACAAAAATGTTGAATATGTTTAACGCTGGCGTGTAAATAAAATCACATCATGATTAGAATTCAAACCATTAGGTGCACACGTACTCAAATGATATATCCATTTCACTTCAACCATAAAGGATTGAGAGATGGGACTGGGATCATTTAGTTTATTTTTGTAATAGCTGCAATATTACATTTTTTATATAAAGACATTACTAAACCTGTAACTATATTACTACTCGTATCTAAACACCTGTATGGCAACTGTAAGGAATGCTCAGCCATATTAACTGTTTAAAGGGATAGTAATACTTCATTTTTACTATCCCCCATGTTGTAGCCCTTAGAAATCGGAATTAAACGAGACCAGCAACATCTCTCAAACCTTTATAGTTTGAGAGATATCCGCTTTCAAAGTTCCCTCTCCTTCTCTCTCCCCTGACATCAACGCTATAGCTGACAGCAGGGGAATGTGGTCCGTGAGAAAGTGGCGGCTCTGCAGCAGTGCTGAGATTGAGTTATAGAAACAGAAATCCTTCAGTGAAATGGTCTTCTATGTGTGCTTGCAAAACAAGCACATGTAGAAGACCATTTTAGTGAAGGATTTCTGTTTCTATAACTCAATCTCAGCACTGCTGCAGAGCCACCGCTTGCTCACCGACGGCATTCCCCTGCTGTCAGCTATAATGCTGACGTCAGGGGAGAGAGAAGGAGAGGGAAATTTGAAAGCGGATATCTCTCAAACCATAAAGGTTTGAGAGATGTCGCTGGTCTCGTTTAATTCCGATTTTTAAGGGCTACAAGAGGGGGATAGTAAAAATGAAGTATTTGTATCCCTTTAACCCTTTGAGCCCCAGAAGGGTACTCAAAGCATTGCTTTGGCCATGAGTTGTGTAACCCTCTGGCACTCTAAGGGTTAAAATAGTTACTGCAGTGAGCCAGACGATCATTACTTAATCTTATCTGATTCTCTGCACAACAGCTGTAATGGACAGTTAATCATATTATGTACCCATATCTGATAACATTTATGGCAGCTGTAATTAACAATTAACCACGCTACCTACTCCTATCTGATAATGTGCGTTAGAATTGCAATTAGCCCTTTGAGTGCCAGGGGGTGTAGCAATGCGTTGCACCCCCCTCTGGCAGTCAAAAGGTTAACCAATCAGCAATGTCATTGTGACCAATACATACAGACAAAAGTGCGGCGATTCTGGGCTAAACCAACTGCACCATAGGGGGCAAATATAATTACCCACATTCCCATTGATTTAAAAGTTTCTTTTAACCCCTTGAATGCTAGAGAGGTCTCCAGTGCATTGCTTCGCAATGCATTGGAGCCCTTTCTAGCATTAAGGGGGTTTAGGGACCTATTTTAATGGGAATTTGTATGTGCTCTCCATAATACAGATGGTTTGCCACATAATTGATCCATTTTTGCCATTGCAAATATGCCCCTGTGTTACTTAAAGTGCGTAATACATACCTATATATTTTTTAATCTTAACCTATGTTTTTAATAGCTTTTACATCCCTGACAATGAACTTCCTGTATCTCTTGTTTTCAGACAGCTCTCTGTCAGGAACAGTGAAAGCAAGGGTAGTGATACAATGTAACACAATCCCTGCAGCAGTAAAGACTGGACAGAAGAAAGTATGATGCTCTCTGCCTCCAGTCTAGTCTATTAGATCCAGAATACAGGGTACTCAGCGCTCTGTGCTACAGTTTATAAACTGGTAAAATAAACTGTCCAAATTTGCATCCATTGCACCCATTGGCACTCAAAGGGTTAAGATGGCACAATGTAAGTGTAAAAGGAGATATGCACCAAGGCAAAGGAAAGGGGGGATGTGTGGTTTTTGGGGTAAATATATGGTTTGTGTGATGTGGTAGTTGGAAATTATCTCCTCTTCCAGCTGTAACAGAGAACAGACTGTGGGCCGCTGGAGAAGCTTCTGAGGGCCGCATGTGGCCACAGGGTTGCCTGTTGCCAAACACTACCCTAGGCAGTTGCTTACTATGTCTAATGGGAAATCTGGCCTTGTGGGAATGGGAATATCAGAGGATGCTCTGTCACTCCACTGACCACCCTGCCAATCTTTCTCCTCAGTATTTAAGCAAACAGCTGGAGATGCTTCGCCAGGTGAACGAGCAGCACGCCAAGGTGTATGAACAGCTGGACACCGTGGCACGAGATTTGGAAGTGACCAATCAGAGGCTGGTACAGGAGAGTAAGGTGGCCCAGCAGAAAATTATGAGGTGAGGATGGGGGAGCATGATGGATAGGAGAGGGGGGAGAAGAGGGAGAGGTATAAAATAAAGCAAGATGGATAGGAGAGGTGGGAAGAAAGAGGGAGAGGTAGAAAATAAAGCAAGTGAAAGGGATAGTAATGTTTCACAGAAAAGCTGAGAGATGCTACCGTGTTAGCCTTAGAAATACAGGAGGCAAATATTGTTGTTGATACCTTTATTGGCTAACTAAGCAGATTTAGAATGCAAGATTTCAAGACCTGAGGTCTTTTCCTCAGGCATGTTATACAGGTAAATATGAAAACATCTCTTACATCAAGTACACATTGCATTGTTCAGAATGGAAATCAGATAAGATACCTCAGTCCAGATCCATATTCCTTGATCAGTCAATAGTAAATTGCAGTCTTCCTCTGAGGAAGGAACTCATCAGAGGAAGGAACTCCTTGTCACGGCAGTAATAACGATACTGGAGTCGGTACTATTTCACCAGATTTTATTAAGAAACACAAACACAGGCAAAAGTACAGAAAAATACAATGCAACACGGTTGGCAGCAATACTGTTCTTCCGAAGACAAGGAACTGAGCCCCAAAGATAGTAAGGAAGGACTTGACTCAGGTCCGCACCGGAGATCCACTAATTTCCCGGCCAACTGTGTGAAACGCCCGACAGGTCCGCACCTGTACTTAACCAAGGTAGGAACGCCCAACAGGTCCGCACCTGTACAACCAAGGTAGGAATAGCCCGACAGGTCCGCACCTGTAACACAAAGATAGAAAACGCCCGACAGGTCCGCACCTGTACCACCAGAAACCAGGATAGACGCCACTAGAGCTACCAAGGTGCCCAACGGCTATCCCCTGGAGCGTTTGTATGCTGGTTGCGCAGTTGACAACCGCAGGCCAACCAAGGTAGATAGCGATAACAAGAAAAGAGCTATAGGTCTGATCCCAGGGGCAAAGGGACCAACCAGCGTAACGCAGCACGGGAAATCAGGTAAAGCCAAACGTCAGCACCAGAACGGATAGTCAGCCAGGCCCGGGTCATACACATAGAGGGTAGTCTACCAGAGCCGCAGATTATGCACCAGAATGGTTGTCAGACAAGCCAAGATCATACACAGAGCGGATAGTCAGAACAAGCCAATGGTCATAACCAGAACAGATAGTCAGTACTACAACCTCACTGGACACCACGAAAGGGCAACTGAGAGTAGTGTCCAGTGGTTTATAAGGAGCAGCCCCCAGGAAGAGGAGGAGACAAAAAATGTGTGCCTGTCTCTTTAAATACAGACACGCGTCTAGCTGGACGCGCGCCAAGGCACACTGAGAGCCCGCCGGAAGAGGCTGCGGCAGGCTGCAGAGAGGAACAGACCGCAACGCCGCTGACACAGAATGCTGGCGAACCAGCAGGTAAGGTAGCGGTCGGCTCGGCAGCCGCCGCTACTGTGACAGTACCACCCCCTTAAGGGTCCCTCCTGCGAGGATCGGGGCGAGGTTTGTCTGGAAAGCGGGAATGAAACCTACGAATCAGTCTGGATGCGTGCATATCTCTGGAAGGAACCCAAGAGCGCTCCTCCGGACCATAGCCCTTCCAGTGCACCAAATATTGTAAACTCCCCCTTACCCTCCTGGAATCCAGTATACTTTGCACCTCGAATTCAGCATGGTCCCCCACCTGAATGGGAGCCGGGGGACAAGAGGTAGAAGTAAACCGGTTACAGGTTAAAGGTTTCAATAGCGACACATGAAAAACATTATGAATGCGCATGGTAGCGGGTAGCTGTAATGCGTATGCCACAGGGTTGACCCTCCGAATGATGCGAAATGGACCAACAAACCGGGGAGCCAATTTGTTGCAGGGAACCTGGAGGTTAAGATTCCGGGATGATAGCCATACCCTATCTCCCACCTGAAAGGAGGGTGCGGGAAGTCGCCTACGGTCGGCCTGCCGCTTATGTCGTTGCATAGAACCATGTAGGGTATGCTGTACCTGTACCCAAGAGGAGCGGAGAGCCCGTAAATGCTCATCCAGAGCCGGAATAGGTTGTGCCTCAAAGGTCTCCGGGAGAACAGAGGGTTGGAACCCATAATTTATCAAAAACGGAGAACTCTGGGTAGAGGAGTTGATGGCACAATTCCTGGCAAATTCCGCCCAGGGTAACAAAGTAGCCCAATTGTCATGGTGGTGGTTTATATAACAACGAAGGAATTGTTCCAGGCCCTGGTTAGACCGTTCGGCTGCACCATTAGATTGAGGGTGGTAGGCAGAAGAGAAGGCAAGTTGAATCCCCAATTGCGTGCAAAAACATCTCCAGAATCGGGACACAAACTGGCTCCCACGGTCGGAAATAATCACATTAGGAATGCCATGTAAACGGAAGACCTCTTTAGCAAATATCTCCGCCAACTGTTGGGCAGAAGGCAACCCCTTCAAAGGTACAAAATGCGCCATTTTGGAGAATCTGTCCACCACCATCAGGATCACCGTATGGCCCAGGGAAGCGGGAAGGTCAACCATAAAATCTATGGACAGATGAGACCATGGGCGATCCCCATTGGGAATAGGTTGAAGGAGACCCACAGGTAGGCTACGTGGGGATTTATTCTGAGCACAGGTCTGACAGGCTACCACGAAGGCTGCGCAATCTTTCTTCAAGCTGGGCCACCAAAATAATCGGGAAATGGACCAGATCAACTGATCGCGTCCATTGTGGCCAGCGGTTTTGGAGGTATGGAAAGTTTCCAACAGTCTGGTGCGCAGTGAAACTGGTACAAAACATCTCCCACCGGGTTTCTCTGCAGGAGCCAAACCCTGGGAAGCCAAAATCTCCTCACCCAGAGGAGACGTAATACTAGTACGAATGTGAGCCAGAATACGATCGGCTGGAATAATCGGGGCGGGAGGGGGTTCCTCCTCAGAATTAGAACAATATTGACGGGATAAGGCGTCTGCCCGAATGTTCTTAGAGCCCGGGAGATACGAGACAATGAAGTTAAATCTGGACAGAAACAATGCCCATCTGGCTTGGCGGGCAGACAGACGTTTAGCCTCAGACAAATAAGTTAAGTTCTTGTGATCCGTGAGGATCAAGATCGGAGTACTAGTTCCCTCCAGCAGGTAACGCCATTCCTTCAATGCCAATATAATGGCCAGCAGTTCTCTATCACCAATCTCGTACAGCCTTTCCGCCTTAGACAATTTCCTGGAAAAGTATCCACAAGGAAGCAACGCCTCCCCAGGAGTCGAGCGCTGGGACAGGAGGGCGCCTACTCCCGTCTCAGATGCATCAACCTCCAATGTGAAGGGCAGGGCGGGATTAGGGTGCACTAAGATAGGGGCCTTGGCAAAGGCGGATTTAAGAGTCTCGAATGCCCCAATGGCTCTGGGAGACCACCTGGAAGCGTCTGATCCCTTACAAGTGAGATCCGTGAGAGGTTTTACTATCGAGGAGAAGTTTTTAATAAACCTACGATAGTAGTTAGCAAAGCCCAAAAAGCGTTGGAGGGCTTTCAACCCCACTGGACGAGGCCATTGTATGATGGCAGATAGTTTCTGTGGGTCCATAGCAAACCCCGAGGCAGATATCACGTAGCCCAAAAAAGTGACCTGGGATTTATGGAATTCACATTTCTCGAGCTTACAGTAGAGACCATTCTCTCTCAGACGCTGTAAAACCCTTGACACATCTATGAAATGTGTCTCAATAGATGGCGAGTGTATGAGTATATCATCCAGGTATACCACAACCGAACTTTGTAACAAGTCTCTGAGGACATCATTGATCAACTCCTGGAAGACAGCCGGGGCATTGCACAATCCAAAAGGCATCACTAAATACTCATAGTGCCCACTACGGGTATTAAAAGCTGTCTTCCATTCGTCACCACTCTTGATACGGATAAGGTTATAGGCCGCCCTCAAATCGAGTTTAGTAAATACCTTGGACCCTTTTAATCTGTCAAACAATTCAGTTATCAGGGGTATCGGATAGGCATTCTTGGTTACCAGCTTATTTAGACCCCGGTAATCAATACAGGGACGCAGTTCCCCATCCTTCTTTTTGACAAAAAAGAAACCTGCACCTGCCGGTGAAGAGGACTTACGGATTATGCCTCTCGCAAGAGCATCAGCAACATATTCCTCCATAACCCTTGTCTCCTCGGCAGAAAGTGGATAAACACGGCCCCTAGGGGGAATAGTACCGGGAATCAAGTTAATTTCGCAGTCATAGGCCCTGTGAGGAGGCACTGCCCCAGCTTGACCCTTGTCAAACACATCGCGAAAAGCTGTGTACTCCTCTGGTAGACCAGGAGAGGACGTACAGAATAGTCTCGTAGGGTGAGCCAGACAGGAACTTGTACAACTGGAAGCCCAGGAGATTATGTCACAGGTCCCCCAGTCTATCCTGGGGTTATGCTTCTGCAGCCATGGATATCCCAAAACAATGGCGTAATGTGGAGACTGAATAACCTGGAACTGAATAGTTTCTGAATGTAGGGCTCCTACACGCAGGGTTAAGGGTAGAGTCTCATGAGTGATGTGGGAGGGTTTAAGGGGCCTCCCATCAATGGCCTCAATGGCCAAAGGAGACTCGCGGTTCTGCAAAGGGATGCCATGTCTTTCAGCAAATTCAGAGTCAATAAAGTGACCTGCCGCCCCTGAATCGATCAATGCGGTGGCAATTACGGAGCAGTTGCCCCAAGACAGTAAAATCTCGAGGATAGGTTTACCCTTCCCCTCCTCCGGGGACTGAGATATTCCACCCAAGATCTGTCCCCGACAGGACCTTAGGTGCGGGCGTTTCCCGGCCGTACAGGGCAGGATTTTAACAAATGACCGGCTTTACCACAATACAAGCAAAGACCCTCCCTTCGTCGGAAGGCTCTTTCTTCCACTGAAAGACGAGTCGCTCCCAACTGCATAGGCTCACTGTCCCCAGAGACAAGGCCAGGAGGTGTGGGAGGCGTGGGAGGACTGGGTGGGTAAGTAAAGCTGGGAGCCAGGCGAGATGGAGGTCTACGCAGACGCTCCCTGAAGGAAGGTCTCTCCCTGATCCTGGTATCAATCAGGATAGTGAATGATATGAATTCGTCTAAGTCTCTGGGTAACTCACGGGCCGCAATTTCGTCTTTGACTAAGTCGCATAGGCCCTGAGAGAATGCCGCTACTAGAGCCTCATTGTTCCACCCAACCTCAGCTGCCAGGGTACGGAATTCAATCGCATATTCGGCTACTGTACGAGTACCCTGGCGTATCGTCATGAGGTGCTTGGCAGCCGATGCCTTGCGACCGGGCATGTCGAAGACTTTACGGAAGGCATCCACAAAAGCCAGGAAATCATACACAATCGGTTTGTCAGTCTCCCATAATGGATTGGCCCAAGCTAAAGCCTTGCCCGAGAGTAGAGAAATGAGAAATCCAACTCTACTACGATCGTTAGGAAAAGCCTGTGGAACCATTTCCATAAATATGCCTACTTGGTTCAAGAACCCACGACACAGAGCTGGGTCTCCCTCATAACGTTGAGGAGTAGGAGCATGCCATGAGGAACCCCTGATCACACTTGCATCAGGGTTGGCTGAAGCTATCGGTGCCGGGTTGGCAACTGGGGAGGCCACCGACTGACCGGCTGGGCGGTCGAGATGAGCAGTACGGTTCAGCAGGGTTTGCAAGGCCAACGTCATTTGATCCATACGCTGCTCTTGAACCTCCATTCTGGCTAGGAGGTCTTGGTTAGAAGGGTTGCTAGTACCGTCCGTAGTCATGGCCCTTTCGTACTGTCACGGCAGTAATAACGATACTGGAGTCGGTACTATTTCACCAGATTTTATTAAGAAACACAAACACAGGCAAAAGTACAGAAAAATACAATGCAACACGGTTGGCAGCAATACTGTTCTTCCGAAGACAAGGAACTGAGCCCCAAAGATAGTAAGGAAGGACTTGACTCAGGTCCGCACCGGAGATCCACTAATTTCCCGGCCAACTGTGTGAAACGCCCGACAGGTCCGCACCTGTACTTAACCAAGGTAGGAACGCCCAACAGGTCCGCACCTGTACAACCAAGGTAGGAATAGCCCGACAGGTCCGCACCTGTAACACAAAGATAGAAAACGCCCGACAGGTCCGCACCTGTACCACCAGAAACCAGGATAGACGCCACTAGAGCTACCAAGGTGCCCAACGGCTATCCCCTGGAGCGTTTGTATGCTGGTTGCGCAGTTGACAACCGCAGGCCAACCAAGGTAGATAGCGATAACAAGAAAAGAGCTATAGGTCTGATCCCAGGGGCAAAGGGACCAACCAGCGTAACGCAGCACGGGAAATCAGGTAAAGCCAAACGTCAGCACCAGAACGGATAGTCAGCCAGGCCCGGGTCATACACATAGAGGGTAGTCTACCAGAGCCGCAGATTATGCACCAGAATGGTTGTCAGACAAGCCAAGATCATACACAGAGCGGATAGTCAGAACAAGCCAATGGTCATAACCAGAACAGATAGTCAGTACTACAACCTCACTGGACACCACGAAAGGGCAACTGAGAGTAGTGTCCAGTGGTTTATAAGGAGCAGCCCCCAGGAAGAGGAGGAGACAAAAAATGTGTGCCTGTCTCTTTAAATACAGACACGCGTCTAGCTGGACGCGCGCCAAGGCACACTGAGAGCCCGCCGGAAGAGGCTGCGGCAGGCTGCAGAGAGGAACAGACCGCAACGCCGCTGACACAGAATGCTGGCGAACCAGCAGGTAAGGTAGCGGTCGGCTCGGCAGCCGCCGCTACTGTGACACTCCTCAGAGGAAGACTGCAGTTTACCATTGACTGATCAAATAATCTGTGTCCTGACTGAGTTTTCTTATGTGATTCCCATTCTAAACAATGCAATGCAAAGTGTACTTGTATACAAGAGATTTTTTCATATTTATCTGTATAACATGCCTGAGGAAGAGACCTAAGGTCTTGAAAGCTTGCATTCTAAATCTGCTTAGTTAGCCAATAAAGGTATCAACAACTATATTTGCCTCACAAAAACAGCTCAAATTAATCTTCATAGTATTTGAGCCATGGAGAGTGTTATTTCAGTACTGTCAGAGTTGTAGTACAAGAGTAATTGAATGATAAAGTATCCCCCTCCTGCCCCTTTTACCTAGTGTAAGCCTCCTCCCCTCAGATGTGGAATCTGGTCTTGACCAGACAGGTCACAGCAAGGGACAATCTTCTTACTGTGACCATAAGGAAAACCCTGCCCCCCTTGACAGGTTTTTCTGGTTTTTCCTTATGCTCGCTGACGATTGTCCCTGTCTGTGATCCATACGGTCAGTCTTGCTGCTCCTAGGTGAGCAGTGTTACATCAGTAAAAGGGGCGGGAGGGGGATACTTTATCATTCAGTTACTTTTGAACTACAACTCTGACAGTATTGAAATAACACTCTCCATGGCCCAAATACTATGATGATTAATTGGAACTGCTTTTATAGTGAAACATTACTATCCCTTTAAACAAAGAAACATTGGACTGAGACAGTTACAGGGGGTGGTGGGATAGAAGAGGGGCGGGCAGACTTTTGGGGTTGCGCCCCCTCCCAATAGTGGTGAGTCAAAGGATTTGGAGGGGGCGGGTCTGGCAGTATGAATGTTCCTGCAAACTATCTTAATCCTTTGAGTGCCAGAGAGGTATCCGATGCAATTCAATGCGTTGGATATCTCACTGGCACTCAACGGGTTAACGTGCGCATGACACCTTATGACAACATATGTTCAGCTTCAAAAGCTTTCAGTATCACCTATATGTTATCCATATTGTTATTTAACCCTTTAAGTTACAGAGGAGGGGTTACGCAACGCATTGCAAAAGCAATATGTTGTGCACCCCTCTGGCACTCAAAAAGTTAAGCCTCTGGAGGTAAGAAAGGTATCCAGCACATTGCCTAGCAATGTGTTAGATACCCCTCTGGCACTCAAAGGGTGAAAGAGCCAGTTCCACCTTATTCTGACTTTACATATTCTACAAGTGCCCCATATGTAAAGTCAAATTGCCTATACTTATAATTATTATTATTTTCCATTTTCACTTATGTGTCGGACTGTGAAATCCATCAGAGTGCAACAACATAAAAAAAGATACAGCTCAAAAAAAAAAAAAAAAAAAGACTGTGAAACAATGTAGAAAGGCCTCCTCTACAGCATAAAGATCACTCAGTGCTGCTGGGAGACTGCAGTATTGTATAAACAGCTCTGATTTCACAGTCCCAGTGTCAAACCTCACTGTCAGGTACATAAAAGTGTAAAAACACGTGAAAATGAAAATAATAATTAATATAGTGAATCTGAATTAACATATTATGAACTTGTAGCATATGTGAAGTCAAAATAAGGTGAACTGTAACCCTTTCAGTGCCAGAGAGATACCGTCATGGCACACAAAGGCTTCAAACAATAGTTTATGAGATATTTCGCTTTATTTATGTGTCAGTTTATGCAGGTTACACAGTACTGGCTTGAATAGCTGTGTGCCAGATAATAACCTTTTACACTGCTCTCCCTCCCAGCTGTCACTCCCTTACAGCCAGATACTAACATTCTACATTGCTTTCCCTCCCTCCTGCCTCTCCTTCCAGCCAGATACTAACATTCTACACTGCTCTCCCTCCCTCCTGCCTCTCCTTCCAGCCAGATACTAACATTCTACACTGCTCTCCCTCCCTCCTGCCTCTCCCTGCCAGCCAGATACTAACATTCTACACTGCTCTCCCTCCCTCCTGCCTGTCCCTGCCAGCCAGATACTAACATTCTACACTGCTCTCCCTCCCTCCTGCCTCTCCTTCCAGCCAGATACTAACATTCTACACTGCTCTCCCTCCCTCCTGCCTCTCCCTGCTAGCCAGATACTAACATTCTACACTGCTCTCCCTCCCTCCTGCCTGTCCCTGACAGCCAGATACTAACATTCTACACTGCTCTCCCTCCCTCCTGCCTCTCCCTGTCAGCCAGATTCTAACATTCTACACTGCTCTCCCTCCCTCCTGCCTCTCCCTGCCATCCAGATACTAACATTCTACACTGCTCTCCCTCCCTCCTGCCTCTCCCTGTCAGCCAGATTCTAACATTCTACACTGCTCTCCCTACCAGCCAGGTACTAACATTCCACACTGCTCTCCCTCCCAGCTGCCATTCCCTGCCAACCAAATACATTCCACACTGCTCGCCCTCACAATTGCCATTCCCTGCCAACCAGATACTAATATTCCACACTACTCTTCCATTCAGCTGCCATTCCCTGCCAACCAGATACTAATATTCCACACTACTCTCCCTCTCAGCTGCCATTCCCTGCCAGCCAAATACTAACATTCCACACTACTCTCCCATTCAGATGCCATTCCCTGCCAGCCAGATACTAACATTCCACTCTACTCTCCCTCACAGCTGCCATTCCCTGCCAGCCAGATACTAACATTCCACACTACTCTCCCTCTCAGCTGCCATTCCCTGCCAACCAGATACTAACATTCCACTCTACTCTCCCTCACAGCTGCCATTCCCTGCCAGCCAGATACTAACATTCCACTCTACTCTCCCTCTCAGCTGCCATTCCCTGCCAGCCAGATACTAACATTCTTTCCCTCACAGCTGCCATTCCCTGCCAGCCAGATACTAACATTCCACTCTACTCTCCCTCTCAGTTGCCATTCCCTGCCAGCCAGATACTGACATTCCACACTGCTCACCCTCACAGATGCCATTCCCTGCCAGCCAGATACTAACATTCCACACTGCTATCCCTCACAGCTGCCATTCCCTGCCAGCCAGATACTAACATTCCACACTGCTCTCCCTCTCAGCTGCCATTCCCTGCCAACCAGATACTAACATTCTTTCCCTCACAGCTGCCATTCCCTGCCAGCCAGATACTAACATTCCACTCTACTCTCCCTCTCAGCTGCCATTCCCTGCCAGCCAGATACTAACATTCTACACTGCTCTCCCTCTCAGCTGCCATTCCCTGCCAACCAGATACTAACATTCTTTCCCTCACAGCTGCCATTCCCTGCCAGCCAGATACTAACATTCCACTCTACTCTCCCTCTCAGCTGCCATTCCCTGCCAGCCAGATACTAACATTCCACACTGCTCACCCTCACAGATGCCATTCCCTGCCAGCCAGATACTAACATTCCACACTACTCTCCCTCCCACCTGCCATTCCCTGTCATTCTGTGAGTTCCAAGGAGGTCTTCCGGATGTGGCAGAAGATCACCCATTCTCACCCATTTCTTTATCTCCTGCAGCCTCACTGACACTATAGATGGTCTACAGAGACAAGTGGAGGATTTGCAGAGACAGGTGGAGGATCTGCGCAGTCTGGATCAGGTCCGCGTCAGAAGGGAAAAGCGGGAGAGGCGCCGCACTATCCACACCTTCCCCTGCCTGCGGGAGCTGTGTGCCAGTCCCAGGTGAGTTCAGGGGGTCACAGTGCAGGGATACAAGCAAGAGATGTTAAAGGAGAAGTAACACCTACTATGACTAACCCCCACCCCCACACACACTTTATTTACTATGGGCAAAAAAATCCTAATGGCCCCTGTGAATTTTGCCCTGGTATCTTTATATGGATTTTTTTAGGTACGAGGAGACACTTTACATGCATGGCTCCTGTCTGGATCTGTCCCAGAAGCCCTTGCAGAGGGAAAACGAACGTCTGCAGAGTGCAGTGAGCTCCCTGCGTGCTCAGGTAGCAGAAGAACGTCAGAGGAAAGAGAGGGCAGAGCGGGAGTACCAGGCCGTTGTGCAGGAATACTCAGAGCTGGAGCAAAGAGCCTGCGAGATGGAGAACTGCAGGCTACGTGTACAGGAGCTGGAGGCAGAACTGCAGGAACTGCAGCAGATGAAGCAGGTGAGGCACAAGGAGAGAGCAGTGCGTTGGCACAAGGAGAGAGCATTGTGTTGGCACAAGAATAGAGCAGCATGTGTGGGCACAAGATTAGAACAGCATGTGTGGACACAGGAAGTGAGAAGCATGTGTGGACACAGGAAGTGAGCAGCATGTGTGGACACAAGAATAGAGCAGAATGTGTGGACACAGGAAGTGAGCAGCATGTGTGGGCACAAGAAGAAAGCAGCATATGTGAGCACAAAGAGGGAGCAGATGTGTAGGCACAAGAAGAGGGCAGAATGTTCAGCAAAAGGAGAGAGCAGTCTGTGTGGACACAAGAAGAAAGCAGCATGTGTAGGCACAATAAGTGAGCAGCATGTTTGGGCACAAGAAGAGAAAATCAAGCGTGGGCACAAGGTGGAAGCGTCATGTGCAGACACAAAGAGGGAGCAGAATGTGCGGCACAAGATGGGACCAGTATTTGCAGGCACAGATCTGAAGCAGAATGTGTGGGCACAGAGGGGAAGTCACAAGGAGGGGGAAGCATGCACAGACACAAGGAGGGAGCAGCATGCACAGACACAAGGAGGGAGCAGCATGCACAGACACAAGGAGGGAGCAGCATGCACAGACTCAAGGAGGGAGTGATGTGCATTGGCACAATCAGAGAGCAGCGTGCATGGATACAAGGAGAGCGCGGTGTGTGTGCAGGCACAATGAATGAGCAGTGTGTATGTGTGTCAGCTCAAGCATGAGTGTGTATCTGTGTGAGTTTGTTTGTGAGTGTGTGCATGGAACGTAATAGTGAAGGTACATAGACTAGTGTGTGACTAAGATAGACGTGTAATAGTATAGGTCTGTGTTTGTTTTTTTGAGGGATTGTTTAACCCCTTGTATGCTACAGGACTCTCCACTGCATTTCATAACAATACATTGGACACACCTTTAGCATACTAGTGGTTAAACACTCTCTGGAGCAAACACTCCTCCCTGTGCTGGTTTGTGCACTCAGGCACTGGTACTGAATGGTAACTTTGAGTCACACTGTGTTTACAGGTCAAACGTTACTTACTGAGCCGGGGTGACAGCTTCTCACAGGCGCTGCTAGAACCTCTTAATAAGACCCCCGAGTCAGATGATCCGGAGCCTCCTGAAGAAGGGGATCTGAGTAGAAGCCAGACTCCGCCAAGCACAGCAGTCAGAAAAAGCTGCAGTGACACAGCCCTGAGTGACATTGTTGGAAGGGATGCTGCTAGCCGGCACGAAGGAAATTACACCCTACACGCCAACAACACCAGGCGCCGTGGTATGTCCATCCTGCGGGAGGTTGACGAGCAGTACCACGCTCTGCTGGAGCGCTATGAGGAGCTGCTTGCCAAGTGCAGGAGACACGAGGACAATCTGTGCCACGCTGGCGTGCAAACCTCCCGTCCGGTCTCACGGGACAGCTCCAGCCGTGACCTCCCAGGGGAAGAGGGGGAGCCGGAAAGAGTACTGACCCTGCAGCTGGAGGCCGCAGACCGGAGACTAGAGCAGAGTCAACCAGAGTACAAAGCGCTATTTAAAGAGATATTTAACCGCATACAGAGAACCAAGCAAGATATCAGTGCTGGGAAGGGGCCTGGGGGCAAGTAATGGGGCTAACCTCCTGATCCCACTGCCACATTCCCATTCATTGCCCCCCCCCCACTAACTTCCCGTTAACACTAATTCACAGGCTGCTCCTTTCACACTAACTGACTGACACTGAGATTACTACATATACACTTATGTCCATGTTATAAGGACACATATGCACAAAGTGGAACAATTCTAAGTAAAATCAATTGCTCCACTGGGAAACAAATTAAAGTTCTCAAACTCCCGCTGATTTAATTAAGACTTTTATTCCCTTGATTGCTGTAGAGCTCTCCACCTTATTGCTTCTCAATGTGTTGGAGAGCTCCCTAGCATTCAAGTGATTTAAAGGGATAGTAATACCTGAAAATAAGTTTATTTTATATTGTAGCCCTTAAAAAAACATGAAAAATGATATAAGTCTTATCTCCCAAACCTTTATGGTTTGGGAGATATTCAGAAGTAAAGTTTCCCCTGGAGTGATGTCATTGCTCCACCCTTCAGATTTGGAATCCGGTCCCCCGACCGGCAGTGCCTCTCCAGAAGTGCTGAGATCACGATCTTTAAAAAGAATTTCTTAATTGGAATGGTCTACAAGATCGTGATCTCGGCACTGCTAAAGAGCTGCCGGTTGCTCTGTGGACCGAATTCCAAATCTGTCCACTAGATGGCAGACTTGGCTGAAACAGCCAGGAAAAGAGAACTTTACTATATTTTACATATGAATATCTCCCAAACCATAAAGGTTTGGGAGATAAGAGTTATATCATTTTTCATGTTTTTTTAAGGGCTACGATATAAAATAAACTTATTTTCAGGTATTACTATCCCTTTAAAGCCCTTATTTCAATCCATAAGTGTTTGTATTTCTTCCTTACAGTGCAGTTGGTTTACTCCAGAAATGCACCACCCCTTATTGGTTGTGCAAATGGCCCCTTGACACCTAATGCCTGTTCCATGCCATCTGATTCATGCATACTCCGTTATTGCACTTACCCGCACTCAGCTATATACACTGCTCTGCACATATATGTCACGATGAACGTCTGAAGACTGGATAATGTAATTTCTGTAAGTTTATGGTTAGTGTTAGAAATATAGTCAGTTCTTAGTTTAGGGTTAATGTTAGGGTTACTTGCTGCGACCCTTACCCATATCATTGTGTGTTAATTACACAGAGGAAGAGATTTGCATTGTCCACTCATGACGCATAGGAGAATGTCTACATTATCCAGCTTCTGCAGTCAGCTGTATCACTGTCACTGCTCTGCACAGACACACCCTCTCTCTCCTCTCTCATATATATATATATTGTTCTTCACACAGATATACACTACTCTAGAAATATACACACAGCTCTAAAGACATTATTCACAATACTATATGTATTATATCCTATATAATAATTCGCTAAAAAGTGTGTAACGCCTCAGTCATGCGCAGTAGGGACTGCCCCCACCGCGGCTGATAAAGAGCTGGACGCTCCAAAGTAGCGTCCAGCTTTGTATCAGCCGCGGCGCGGGCAGTCTCTACTGCGCATGACTGCCCCGCGACCGTCTGGCAGTGGCACTGTGGCCCCTGTAACAGGCTCTTCAACTAGTATAATATAAATATATAAAAATTAAAGTAACATGATGGGTTTATTATGGAAGGTGTGTGGGAGCAATGTGCTTGTTGGTTACTCCCTGCAGGGAGTGGTCTGATAAGTACATACAGGCTTTGTCCGCCTGCTGTTATCAGACCATTCCCTGTCTCTGAGCACGTTTTTGTGCCAAGGAAAGCTTTACCTGGCAATGGCCTCTGTCAGGCGTGTTGGGGCTTTGCCAGTGGCTGTGCTACAATATAAGCAGAATAATTGGACGCTTAGGGCCCCAACTTGGTCAGAGGGCCCCAACTTGGTCAGAGGGCCTCGTGGTGCTTCTACTATAGAACAGATGCATGTAAGCAAAATCAAATGGCAATATCTTATTAGAAATAATGATGTGAGAGAAAAAGGGGGACCCTGTGTGAATTTTTTGCTTAGGGCCCTCAGAAACCTAGAGCCATCCCTGTACTCTGCCCAATATGTGTAACAACCGCCATCTCCAACCCCAGGGGCGTGGCTGTCATGGATCCAGAAACCCATCACTCACACATACTATATACACACACACACACACACACACACACACACACACACACACACACACACACACACACACACACACACACACACACACACACACACACACACACACACACACACACACACACACACACACACACACACACACACACACACACACACTTTTTTAATTCCTTGATTGTTAGAGGTCCAGTGTTGTTCAATAGTTTCCTGAAAACGGCTCTAAGTCACTAAAACGATTTTCACCTAATACAGCCATAAGGCACTCAGGCATTAAAGGGGTTATTGTGCTTGAGAAGAAATCATTTGAAGACCTCTAGCATTCCAGAGGTTCAAGGCCCTGCTTTAATCAGTGGGAAATAAGAGAATGTAGTGGAGATGTTTGCCAAGAACTGCTCCAGTACCTGTTAGAACATCAGTTGCTGTGTGTGTGTCACTGCAGATAATGGACACGTATATCCAGGAAGTAGCTATAACTGTTATGCAGGCAGTATTGGTAATGGTCATGCATTTTTAATACTGGCAGCGTACCACTGGGCCAGTGCCAGAAATGAAGGCGGTGTGCTCAGTATACATCAGTGATTCTCAGCTCTAAATCTTGGGACACACCAACGGGTCAGGGTTTCAAGATAATTAAGCACAGGTAGCTTTATTGCAATGATTCATCCGTTGCTTACTCACCTGTGATTAACCCTTTGTGTGCCGGATGGGTATGCAACGCATTGCAAAGCACTCAAAGGGTTAAACAGGATTATCTGACCTGTTAATGTGCACCGAGGACTAAGGAGGTGAAACATTGGTAAAGATCAACAGAGGTCAGAGTGGTGACAGGAAGAAGCCTTTAAAAATGGACGGTATATTTTAAACAGATAGTAACACTTAATATATAGAAAAATATATATTGTTGGGTTTATCCTCCTCAGTAAAACAAAGGTACTCCCTCTGCTCAGAGGTATTTTATTCAAAGGTTATTGCAGCTTGAACTTGAAATATTTTAGGTGCAGTATCTTAATGGCTTGAAATTCTACAGCGTTGCTGTTGCTACACCATCCTATGGGTTTATGGTCAATTGTCTAAAGCTTTCCATAAGATGAAGTATCAACAGCGCCACTGTAAAATTTCAGGCCATTGAGATACTGCAATTAACATAATAACATTGTAAATTAGGCTGAATAAAGACACAAGTCCATCAGGTTCAACCTTTGCCTCATACCCTAGTGACATGAGAATTGTATAGTTATCCTGCTACCAAATAAGTTAGTCATTTATCAGACTTTCCTGATTTGCCTACTAATAGACAGTATAACCCTGTATGTTGCCTTTTGCAAGAAATGTATCTAATCCTCTTTTAAATGTATCCATTGTACCTGCCATAACCACCTCCTTGGGCAAGGAATTCCATAATTTAACAGACCTTACTGTAAAAAAACCCTTCCTCTGCTGAAGTCTAAACCTCCTTTCCTCTAATCTCAAGGGGTGTCCCCTGGTCAGGCCTTGGAATGAGCTCACCACAGAGATCCCTTTATTGACCTCTCATATACTTGTACATTGTGATAAGATCTCCACTTAGTCTTCTTTTCAGATTCAAGTTTGATCTGCAATAACTTTTGAATAAAACACCTCTCAGCAGTGGCAGTACCCTTGTTTTACTCAGGAACATAAACCATAATAAATATATATTTTTTTTTTACATATTAAGTGTTACTGTACCATTAAAGGGAAATAGGTTGAACATACTTGGTTATACCAGGGGTTGGCTAGGAGATACGCAGACTGAAACACTACATATGTAACGATCACTTGTTGAGATTACTTACACACACATATACACACACACACACACAGCTGCAGGCAGACACAAATACTTTGATTCTTTAAAGAAGATGTTCTCTACTGTTCTGCATGCATCTCTCCATTGCTATGTGCTGACTCTCATGGGTTAACCCTTTGATTGCCAGAGGGATGTGCAACACATAGCTTTGTGTTGCACACCCCTCTGGCACTCAAAGTGTTAAGGATCCAGCGCCCCCCTTTCATGTCCCGTAGCACCACCTAGGCTTGCTGAGCAGATTCATACTCTAGCTGTGCTATGTTATAAAGAGCCGCAGTGTCTTTCCCTGAGCTACATCTTTGCTGCTAATCTCGTCATCTCCATGAGTCTGTGAATCTGGCTGTCATCAGTGAACCCAGGAAAGGAATCCTCTCCAAAGTATAGAGGCAAAGTTACAAGACACTAGATTCCTATACTGAACATGTAGTGGGGGCAGGGTCAGTGACCCAGCACAGAGAGGGTAGGCAAACACAAAGAAGAAATGTCACACTTCATTTATCAGAAATAAACAGGCCTGGAAAATGACAAGACTGGGCGGGAATAACCTGTGACCTCATCACCGTAAAGACACTAGACAATGACCTCACCAGGTTTCCTGACCACCGTTCCCCCTGTGTGAAGACTTGCCTCAGTGATATCCGCTGCCACTTTCCAAAAAGCATGGCCATTATGATATTCCTGAACGAGGACATTTGTCCCTCTTGCTGCACGAACAGGGGATGATAATTTGTCCTACAAAGCCATTCTCCCCAGCACCCAAGGAGAAAGGGTGCTGTTGGAGCCCTATAATATTATGCAAAGATCTGTGAGTGTGAGGAATTCATTGACTCTTGCATTGGTCATCTCATTTTGTTTATGCCCTGTACCTAGTATACACAGGCAAATGATGCAGTATTCTGAATAAGCCATTTCCATACCTGTCCTTAAAGGGATAGTAATACTTCGTTTTAACTTTATTTTATTTTGTAGGCATTAAAAAAACATGACAAATGATATAAGTCTTATCTCTCAAACCTTTATGGTTTATGAGATATTCACAAGCAAAGTTCCCCTCCCCGCCCCTTTTACCTAGTGTAAGCCATCTCTTCTCAGATGTGAGTCTGGTTGTATGACAGGACAGATAACAGAAGGGGACAATTTTCTTTGTATGAAAACAATGAAAGCCCTTCCCCCCCCTTGACAAGTTTTTCAGCTTTTTCCATTATCTTAATTGAAGATTGTCCCTCTCTGCAGTCTACCTGGGCATCTCCCTTCTGATCTGGTTGAACGGGGGGGATACTTTGTTTGTGAATATCTCTTAAACCATAAAGGTTTCAGAGATAAGACTTATATCATCCTTCATGTTTTTTTAATGCCTACAAAATAAAATAAAGTTAAAATGAAGTATTACTATCCCTTTAAGGAGTTTTACACTAACATGATTCACTACTTGATGCTATATGCCAGGGCTTAGAGTTTGAAGTCCTTTGCTACAAGCCAGACCTGTAAAGTTACTCTCCACTGCAAACCATAGCATACCAACCAGGGCTGAATTTCTACTCACCAGGGCTAAATTTTCACTCGCCATTGGCTAGTGACGAGTGGAAATTTTGAGCCCTGCTATATGTCATATGCAAAGCAGACCCACCATCCATACGTCAGGCATCAGTAAAATTGCACTGAGAGGACGTATCTGATGGAATGCTATTCAAAGTGTTAACTTCTTCCTAACCCTTTAAGTACCAGTTAGTTTAAATGTGTGTTTTTAATGCCTTGATTGCTAGAAAGTATCCAATGCATAGTTCTGTAACACATTTCATATCACTGGTTCTCAGTGGGTGAAGTAATTAATTGTCAGGCAGCATTTGCGCCTCTGTGAAAATGACCTGTGTGTCAGCACTTTCATCCTACTCCCAGGGGAATGAGCCAAATCTGTGTGCGCCCCCCCGCCATCTGTGTCCCACCTTCTCTCTATGCCTTTCTAATAGGAAGAGCTAAATAGTAAACTTTTTAGCAGAGGGTGTGCTGTGAATAGCAGAGAGCTGGACAGGAATACCAATATGCAAAATTCTCAGGGTGGTGTAACCCAGGGATCAATGGCCCATATTCATAAAAGCAAACTGAAGTTACTCTAGAGTAAACCAAATAAAATATAAAAAAAAAAAAAATCCTGCCCAATTAAATTGGGCTGTAAACCCCTTGAGTGCTAGGATACCTGTCTGGCATCAAAGGGGTTAAAAGGCTAGTAATGTTTCTATTAAACTGCAAGTCTTCTTTATGTTTTTTATAACCCAGTGGAGCTATATTTCTTTACTTATATATTTGTAGTTTAAATGCTATTTTCCACCCCTTTCCCTGCGTCACGCTGCCTCTCTGTCTGGTCCGGATGGAGAGAGGCGAGGGACAATCTTCAGTAAGGAAAAGGAAAATCCTGCCCATCTTCGTCAAGGGGGGGGCAGGGTTTTCCTTATAATTACTGTGTGAAGATTGTGCCTCGCTACATCCGTCTGGTCACACGACCGTATTGCAGATCTAAGGTGAGGCAGTCAGAAGGGACGGCAGGGGGATCCTTTCGGCTAGTGTTTAAATTACAGATATGTAAGTAAAGAAATATAGCGTTATATGTTATAAAAAAAAACATAAAGAATACTCAGAACACTTCAAAAGAAACATTACTATCCCTTTAAACAGCTCCATTCAAGTAAATGAGGAATTTAGGAATTTGTATTTGTCCCCCGTGGCACAGTTGGTTTGCTCCAGAATAAATCCAGTTTGCTTTTATAAACATGGACCCATCTCCCTATATCTGTCATCCTCTGGAAATCAGTATTAAAAGCCTTATCCCTGCTGTATTGGACTCAAATGACAGTGACATCTCAGTATTCGCTCCAAACTGACTTGTTTCCTACATCTTCGTCTGGAAAGAGCTTTTTCATTAACATTTCTATTTAAAGTTGCTTTTTTCTCATGTTAATAAAGAAAGTATTATAACACTGGTTTGTCTGTGCTATCTGTCCTGCTAAATGTAACACATGTTAGGTATGGGGTGCGTAATCTGATTCTAGATAGGGTTGCCACCTTTTTGTAAAAAAAATACCGGCCATGGCATTCTCTCCATAGACTGAACATTGGACAGAAGCCAATTTTTTACCGGCCTGCCGGTAAAATACCGGCTGGGTGGCAACCCTAATTCTAGAATACTTCTTGTATATAGAGTAGGTGCACTGATCTAGAATCTATTCTATATACAGTGCCTTGCAAACGTATTCACCCCCTTTGGCATTTTTCCAATTTTGTTGCATTACAACCTGGAATTAAAAGGAATTTTAATTTGGATTTCATGTAATGGACATACACAAAATAGTCCAAATAGGTTAAGTGAAACGAAGAAAATAACTTGTTATAAAAAATGGAAAAGTGGTGTGTGCATATATATTCGCCACCTTTGCTATGAAGCCCCTAAATAAAATCTGGTGCAACCAATTACCTTCAGAAGTCATATCCTATATAATAATTCGCTAAATCATGTGCAACGCCACAATCATGCGCAGTAGAGACTGCTGCGCATGCTGCAGTCTCTACTGAGCATGACTGCACCACGACCGGCTGCCAGTGGCACTGTGGCCCGTGTAACGGGCTCGTCATCTTGTAATTAAATAAAGTCCACCTGTGTGCAATCTAAGTGTCACATGATCTGTCACATGATCTCAGTATATATACACCTGTTCTGAAAGGCCCCAGAGTCTGCAACACCACCAAGTGGCACCATGAAGACCAAGGACTCAGGAGCTCTCAAAACAGGTCAGGGACAAAGTTGTGGAGAAGTATAGATCAGCGTTGGGTTATAAAAAAATATCCCAAACTTTGAACATCCCACGGAGCGCCGTTAAAGGAGCAGTAAACTTTTTTTATGAAAAAATATATATTGTAGGGATTTTCCTACTGAGTAAAATAAGGGTACTCCCACTGCCATTCGTATTTCCAGAGTTATTACAGTTTAAACCCATGTTTTTTTTACATTAGCAGTGCCCACTAGTGGTCAAATTCTAATTAGCTTTTCCTGTTACATTGTAATAGAGAAGTCAGTGATACAGTTCTCCATAGAATGTGATAGAAACTGCCTGTCTCTTCCTGTCAGTTAGAACTATCAGGAAGTAAACACAGTAAATTCACTTCCTGTCAGTTAGAACTATCAGGAAGTAAACACAGTAAATTCACTTCCTGTCAGTTAGAACTATCAGGAAGTAAACACAGTAAATTCACTTCCTGATTATTTAAACTGCTATAATTTTTGAATAAAACATCTGGCAACAGTGGGAGTGACCTTGTTTTATTCAGCAGGAAAATATCTAAAAAATGTGTTTTCTTAAAAAAAAAAAAAAAATACTGCTCCTTTAAATCCATTATTAAAAAATGGTAAGAATATGGCACCACAACAAACCTGCCAAGAGAGGGCCACCCTCCAAAACTCACAGACCAGGCAAGGAGGGTGCTAATCAGAGAGGCAACAAAGAGACCAAAGATAACCCTGAAGGAGCTGCAAAACGCCACAGCGGAGATTAGACTACTTGTCCATAGAACCATTTTAAGTCATATACTCCAAAGAGCTGGGCTTCATGGAAGAGGGGCCAGAAGAAAGCCGTTGCTTAAAGAAAAAAAATAAGCAAACATGTTTGCTGTTCGCCAAAAGGCTTGTGGGAGAGGCAGGGACTGGAAAACTGGTCAGAACTGAATGAATGATGGATGGAGCTAAATAAAGGGAAATTCTTGAGGGAAATCTGTTTCAGTCTTCCAGAGACTTGAGACTGGGATGGAGGTTCACCTTCCAGCAGGACAATGACCCTAAGCATACTGCTAAAGCAACACTTGAGTGGTTTAAGGGGAAGCATTTAAATGTCTTGGAACAGCCTAGTCAAAGCCCAGACCTCAATCCAATTGAGAATCTGTGGTATGACTTAAAGGGATAGTAATGTTTCATAGTAAAAGCAGCTCTAATTAATCATCATAGTATTTGGACTTTGGAGAGTGTTATTTCAATTCTGTCAGAGTTGTAGTTCAAGAGTAATTCAATGATAAAGTATCCCCCTCCAGCCCCTTTTACTGATGTAACACTGCTCAGCCGGATCAGAAGGGAGGTGCCCAGGTAAATTGCAGAGAGGGACAATCTTCAATTAAGATAAGGGAAAAACCTGAAAAACTTGTCAAGGGGGGCAGGGCTATCATTGTTCTCATATGAAGAAGATTATCCCCTGCTGTTATCTGTCTGGTCTATGGACTGCATTCCACATCTGAGAAGAGATGGCTTACACTAGGTAAAAGGGACGGGAGGGGAAACTTTGCTTGTGAATATCTCTCAAACCATAAAGGTTTGAGAGATAAGACATATCATTCTTCATGTTTTTTTAATACCTACAAAATAAAAATAAAACAAAGTATTACTATCCCTTTAAGGATTGCTGTACACCAGCGGAACCCATCCAACTTGAACGAGCTGGAGCAGTTTTGTCTTGAAGAATGGGCAAAAATCCCAGAGGCTAGATGTGCCAAGCTTATAGAGGTGTACCCCAAGATAACTGCAGATGTAATTTCTGCAAAAGGAGGCTCTACAAAGTTATGCACGCTCAAGTTTTCTGTTTTTTTTTTTTTTTTTGTCTTATTTCTTGTTTGTTTCACAATAAAAAATATTTTGTATCTTCAAAAGGGTAGGCATGTTGTGTAAATCAAATGATACAAACCCCCCCAAAAAATCCCTTTTAATTCTAGGTTGTAATGCAACAAAATAGGAAAAATGCCAAGGGGGTTGAATACTTTTGCAAAGTGCTGTATATCTATTGTGTACAACAGCTGCACAGGTTCCAGATTTTGATAGCAGATAAGAACCACTGGAACATCCAAGCTGCACATTTTCAGATCTAATTAAAATGCGCAATCTAACATAGGCCTCAGAATAGACTTAGGTTTGTCCCAGGCATGTTTATATTTCCTTACTTTATTAACCCTTTGAGTACCAGAGAGTTATGCAACACAATGCGTTGGATACCTCTCTGACACTCGTTAATCACCTCTGCAGGGTAGCCGTTCAATGAGTCCATTGCCCTTTCTGTAAAATGTTGCTTATACACCTATAACTTCTACGTTTTCAATCCCCTAACTTTAGATTGTGACCTCTTTTTTGGAAAATGCTTACCTCCTGAACTATGTTGAATTGATTATAGCTCCACAGGGCCCTAGGTAGGGTCGCCACCCAGCCGTTATTTTACCGGCAGGCCGGTAAAAAATTGGCTTCCTTCCAATGTTAAGTCTATGGAGGGAATGCCTTGGCCGGTATGTTTTGGAAGAAAAGGTGGCAACCCTAGCCCTAGGAAAGGTATCAGTTTTGGTCTGGTGCTCCTGACACAAAGTGCTACTGTCAGGTACTGGCATTGTAGCTCGAATGGAATTGGGAACAACAGGATCCGGCTGATTAAATCACTTAATATATCTAAAGATTTCCATCTTATCACCCCCCCCCCCTTCAAGTCTATCCTATTATCCACTGTCATGAAGGCCTGCAACCTACCAGGCTCTGTGGACAAACTGGAGGCTGGGTCCACCAGTTCTGGAGCAAGTTCAATCAGGCAGTTACCCACTGGTGGCTCTCCGAAGGTCTTCATATGATGGGGAAACACAAAGAGGAAAAGCAATTTGTTTGCAGTGCCAGGGATGCCTGGCTGGCATCAGGACTCTTGACACACAGTCTGATGGTTAACCCTTTTAGTGCAAGAAGGGGTTTTCATTGGATTGCTGTGGAATGCATTAAACACATTGCTGTGCTCTAAGGGGTAATTGAACAAAAGGGAAAGGGTTTATTAACACTACTCTTATCTTACAAGCTAGCACTGGCCAAGTATGATTATGTCAGTAGCCTCCAGCCAAGACAGGAAACTGGTCTGATTGTAAAAGCTCTTGGGATAGTGCAAAGCTGATTGGCCCCTTGGACGCCGGGCCCAGTCACAGTCGCCCTGGCCCTGCACTATTTTAGTGGCTCCTCTAAGAACTACCTCCAGCTAATGTCTTCTGGAGATGTGTACATGCTGTACTAAATACAGCAGGCTCAATCAGTCTAGAGTGGACCTGTATACAGCAGATTTACTGACTTGTAACATGTGTATGGCAGGTGTATAGACTCTAGAAACTATCCTGTATCCAGCAGGTGTACGGAGTCTAGAACAGAGTTCTTAACATTAGTCTTTGAGGCACACCAACAGGTCAGATTTTTAGGATATTCCTGCTTAGTCTCAAACAAGTCATCAGTGGCACAGGCTTTTTGTATGTACTGCCTGAGTGTAATTAGGGATATCCTGAAAACATGACCAGTGTGCTTGTTCAGAGATGAAATCCTGTGAGATTTTTGGTTCTGAAGAAGAGCTCTGGTTTTATGTGGGATTTAGATATATCAGTCCCAGCTCCCACAGCACCTGTCGCTGATTAGAGGAAGTTTTACCTAGTCTTCAAACTACAGTGTGGGATTGGTTGTGTGACTGGGTATTAACCCCTGAGCTACAGGAGCAGCTAAGCGGAGGTCAGGGGCATACAATCAGCATTTTAGTTAGATTAGGATTTCATACCTCCCACCATTTCCAGTGGCCCGAGGGACGCTTCTAGTTTAGGTGTTGTTGCGGAGGGTGTGATTGGTAAGCAGGGCATTACTGAGAATGTTTAGGATACTTCATAACTTACAGTGCTTTACATGGGTATCCGCATGGGAGGGCAAGAAGGGACTCCCCCTCCCCAGCTCATCCTAGATAAACATCGAGCTGGCCTGGTGGCATATTATGGTCCCACAACCACCCCAGGAAAATGTTTGTTGACGCCCATGGCTCTTTATGTAACTGAATAAATGATTTAGAACAAGACCAAAATATTTTATTTGAGCAAACTAATTTATAAACACAGATACTGAAGTTTATATAGACATTAATGTGAGTTTTATTGCTGTGGAGCAATACATTTATTTACACATTACACCTTCTGAACTCCTAAAAGGAACACCAGGGTAGGACATAAAGAGGGACATGGGGATTTGAGTCTCAATGAGGGACACTTGGGGTTATGGGATTTTAGACTTTAGTGTTTCTTTAAAACTGTTTTTCAACAGCAAAATAGACATTACCCAAACCTAATGTGTTCGAGACCTCTCTAGCATTCAGCATTGAATCCCCATGTAACACACTGGGGGAGATTCACTAAGCGGTGATAATGCAGAGACAACTTCTTGGGGGAGATGATTTCTCCAGATTATCACTTCTCCAATTCTTATGTTATTCTACAGAGCCTATGCACTAAGATTTCTTCAACTTCGGGGATCTTAATGCACAGGCTCTATAGAATAACACAGGAACTGGTGCAGCGACATCACTGGAGAACTCATACCCATTTTATCATCTCTTTATCACCGCTTAGTGAACCTCCCCCACTGAGTGCGAAGAGGTATCCAATGCATACCTCCCAACATTTCAAATGGCCAAAGAGGGACAATTGTGTTTTAGGGGGTGTTGCTGGGGGCATGGCTGGTGGGGCGTTACTGAGAATTTTTAGGCTTTTTCATGACCTGACACCACCTTGTGTAGCCTAATAAAGGACTTGTAACAAGACCAAATTATTTTATTTACACAGACTAATTTATAAATACATATGGTGAAGTTTACACAAACAATAATGTGAGTTTTATTGCTGTACAGCAATTTGATACTTATATACACACCACACAGTCTGATCTGCTAAAAAGAGGGAGATCAGGGTGGGAAAGAGTGACAGAAGGAATTGGGCCTGAAAGAGGGACTGTCCCTCCTAAAGAGGAACACTTGGGAGGTATGCCAATGCATTACTGATACATTTGAGAATGTTTGATTTCTATGGTTTAGGTGGTTTGTCCCAGAACTTCACCACTTTCACTTAGTGCTTCTGTCTCCTGTGCCTGAGTTCCTCACTGTTACTTGCAGAAAGAACCCTACAGAGCTCACCATTCCTTCTAAGCTGAAAAAAGTACATAATGGCTGTGTAGTTATATAAGACAGAGAAGCTCAAAAATAAGTACTGTGACTGCTAAAGATATAATCATACCTGGGAACTCTCAGGGTTTGACCCTGAGACTCAGGGTTTTGACCCAAATCTCAGGGTCTCAGGGTGAAGGGCCAAATTCTCAGGGTGAGAGAGGTCTGTGTCACCTACTATATGAATTTCCCCAATTAAATGTTTCCTTAGCCTCTAAACTGGTGTCATTAGTACCAGAAAGACAGTGGGAGATGTCCTTCTTGTCTTGTTTGTGTTCAGGCAGTGAGTTATCCAAACTGTAGCATGTTAAAGGTCCCTCGCACACGGACCGGAGCACCTCTGTGTTAGAGCAAGCAGGCACATATCGCATAGAATCTACATTATGGGAAGCTTTAAGGGTTAATATTTCAAAGATCTCAGGGTCAGCTCATCTTGAAAGTTCCCAGGTATGGATATAATACAGTTGGAGGGTTTCATTTTAATGGAGGAAAGTAAGTAGATGTTTTTGCAGGTGGAATATAAACGCAATGTATCACTAAAAAGAATATATGTACATGCTGTAATAGCTTAAAGAACCTTGAAAGAAAACAAGCGAGCAACACATAAACACACTGCAACTGCCTCTCTCAGACCCATCTACAGATAACGCCAACGATGTTGTTTAGCCCCGGAACCAACTTGCTTTGTCTTTATTTCCGACTCGGAATGGGTTTCAAAACACACGCGGAAGTGAGCCTCCGGAAGCATAGTAGGAGTAAGATGGCGGCGGTGTGTTTCTTGCCGGTGTCCGGTGTGTTCCGGGCTCTACGCACCTGCGGTCTTAGAAACCTCTCCGGATTCCGCAGTGTTTACAGCCTAGACAAGCTCTACCCGGGCAGCGACACCCACACTATTGCGGTAAGCGGCTGGACCGGAAGGGGTGTGAGAATGTTGTGAATGACAGTGACACTAGCCAATGGGGAGAGACCTCAGGTCAGAGGCTGACCTTCTAAGTCTCTAAGAGTACAGATGATGACAGTATAGGGGACGTGAATGTTATATGTGTGTGTTTTAGTCATGAGACCAAAAGGGTGCGATTTGGGGCCAGACCAACAGCCCCACAAATTTCCATTGCCTTGGGTTTTTTGACCCATCAATGGGTTTCAAAAGAAAATGTAATCCTTTGAAAGCTAGAGAAGTGTGTAACACATTGCAAAGCACTCTTGTGGTAGACAAAGCGATAAAAGCTAATATTTCCATAAACAAGAATCCCTACTAATAGTTTAAGGGATAGTAAGGTTTCATAATAAAAGCAGCTCTAATTAAGCATCATAGTATTTGGACCTTGGAGAGTGTTATTTCAATTCTGTCAGAGTTGTAGTTCAAGAGTAATTCAATGACAAAGTATCCCCCTCCCACCCCTTTTATTGATGTAACACTGTTCAATTAAGATAAGGGAAACACCTGAAAAACTTTTCAAGGGGGGCAGGACTCATTGTTCTCATAGGAAGAAGATTGTCCCCTGCTGTTATTTGTCTGGTCTTACAACCAGATTCCACATCTGAGAAGAGATGGCTTACACTAGGTAAAAGGAGCAGGAGGGGGAAACTTTATCCTTCAATTACTCTTGAACCACAACTCTGACAATAGTGAAATAACATTCTCTGTGGCTCAAATACTATGAAGGTTAATTAGAGCTGCTGTTTTTGTGAAACATTACTATCACTTTAAGTATTTAATGTGTCTCTGACTAAGTACTGTGGGCATGCACTCTCTTTTTCTGCAGTCATTTCTTAAAGGAACACCAACACCAAAAAAATTAAATAGGCTTTTATAACATTATTCGGATGCTTTGCTTTTTACTGTCTCTATAAAATGTCCTGTTTCGGGGGCATTTATTTAATATTGTTTATGTTGCTTGTACTGAGAGATGAGTTAATGTATTATCTTAATCTTATCACAGTCCGTTCACAGGATAGTTGTGAACAGTCGATTGGAGCCCTGGAAAAGGATGGCTGCTCCCACAGAGCATATATAAGACTAGATTTTAGACTTTATTAAACAAAGAATTTTTTACAGATGCTAGCATTGAAGTACAGAACGTTTGTGTATATAAATCCCATTCTTTAACTGTTAGTGTTCCTTTAAATACAGTCTGTGTAGTCATAATATATAAACAGTGAAGTGGTGCATTAGCACACAAGATATGTATGTTAAATGAGACGTACATTAAACTTACTGTGTTTGTTTCAGGAAGCCAACCAGGGGCAGCCTGATATCCCCGTAGGTGAGTGTGATGATAATGCTGGGAAATCAATTTAACCCTTTCAGTACAAAGTAGATATCCAACACATTGCTTTTCAATGTGCTGGTCATCTCTACTTCACTCAGAGGGTTAAAGGTACATTAGCACCTCCTAATATCAGTCTCTGATTTACTTTACTATGGCCATAAAATCCCAATGGCACTATGAGTTCTGTTCTTCCTCCTTGGTTCAAGACATAATATCTTGTCAGTGCATGTCCACAGATGTTGACATGACTTTTGCTGGATCCCAAGCCCTGTACATGGGAACCTGTGAACCTATATGTGTTTGTTTGTTTGTTTTTTTGTGGGGGGCAGGCTTTCTAACTTTGTAGCCAGTAACCTGTCTGCTGTGGTAACCAATTTCCCATAGCTTAAAATTCTCCTATTCCATCTCCATTACCCCTGAAGATCTCTGTGATCTGCAGGGCTGGGTGAGGTCAGCATCTCACTTTGCTCTTTCTGTCCACTCCTTTCAAGTTTGTTGCTGGGAAACCTGCAGTCACAGTACTTCAGTAAAATTATAGCAATGTCGCTTCCTTCTGCAGAAAAGCCAAGTGAAACTTTGACATCACCAAGCCCTGCAGATCATGGACATGTACAGGATAAAGGAAGAGGAAATGGGAGAGTTTAAAGCTATGGAAACTCTGTTCCCTTAGCTGTCAGGAAACTGTCTATTCTGAGCAAGTCTGTTTCACTGACCCTTTACTACTCTTAATTCAGGCAGAGGGTTCATGAGCCCTCAGAAGATATCTATGTAGCAGTTAGGTGGTTTGGCATTCAGGAGTCCTTCCGGCAAGGCCTCTTTCACACTGGCAACACCAATGCAGCAATGCTGCTTTAGATTTGTCAGCTTCCGTAAAAGGAAACCTGCTGGGCTGCCTTCCACATGGGCATCTTGTGCCTCAGCCCAGCATGCTACAACTTTACTATGTTCTCTCAGGAATGCAGTAAATGATCAGGAAGCAAGGTGTACTTCGTAGCCTATGGGGCCATGGGCAGACCTTCCACACAAGCTAAGTGGGTGGTGAGTGAACTTGCCAGCCGAAGTGTTGCAGGGGGCTTCAACATTTCTGACGTGTGAGTAAGACCTCCAGGAGAGACAAAGAATTGTGAGGAGCACCCATTGAGCACGAACAAGATAAAGTGTCTTGCTCTTAGGCATGGTAGCCTCTCAATGGTGCTACAACTCACGTTTTTCACTCCCATGTGCCATTGCAGAGAGGAAATCTCCATATCAGACTTGTCCCGCCCACAGACAGTCCAGCTCCGAAATGTCAGGCAAATCCTCTCCACACGAGAGAGACAGCATAACCACAGACGTACATTTCGGCCTATGTGGGCCTCGTCGGTGTGGTGCAGCTGAATCCCTCTAGGCACATGGAAGCAAGGGCCCATGCCTGAGATACCCTGGACTCTCTGTGGGCGGGACCAGTCGGATATGGATATGGAGATTTCCTCTCTGCAATTGCACATGGGAGTGAAAAATGTGATTTGTAGCACCGTTGAGAGGCTGCCATGCCTAAGAACAAGACACTTTATCTTGTTTGTGCTCAATGGGTGCTCCTCACAACTCTTTTTGTCTCTCTAAGTATAAGGGTATCCCAGGCATGGGCCCTTGCTTCCATGTGCCTAGAGGGATTCAGCTGCACCACACCGACGAGGCCCACATAGGCCGAAACGTACGTCTGTGGTTATGCTGTTTCTTTCGTGCGGAGAGGATTTGCCTGACATTTCGGAGCTGGACTGTCTGTGGGCAGGACCAGTCTGATATGGATATGGAGATTTCCTCTCTGCAATTGCACATGGGAGTGAAAAATGTGGGTTGTAGCACCATTGAGAGGCTACCATGCCTAGAACAAGACACTTTATCTCAATGGGTGCTCCTCACAACTCTTTTTGTCTCTCTAAGACCTCCAGGAGTCATGTCCACATGCCATCCAATACTGATTGAACATCGAATCTCTTGAACCAAGGCACAAGAGCAAAATTAATTTTGAGAAAAGTGGGAGGGCATCAGGAGGTGTTTGTGTTTCTTTAGCCTGCAAAGTGTTGGAAAGAATGCAGGGTGGATTTTTCCTCCGTGCAGCCTGTTGTTACCATGATAGAATGGGATATGTCTCACACACTGATCCCTCTCATCTTCTTTCCCCTTATCTCAGAACGTCTGAACATCTCCTACAGTAAGAGCAGTGGCCCTGGGGGACAGAATGTCAATAAAGGTAAGGGGAAGCATGGTAGGGACACAGCAAAACAAATAATTCCACACCACCAGACACAGGCAGCAAAAACATTATACAAAGGCCTGGGTCGCCCTGTTTCCTGGAAATATATTTATCATCTTTTTGCCAGTATATAATTACATTTGGCTACAAGTATAAATTGCTTCATAGTGAGGCAAGAGTACTCAAAGGGGTCATATTCTCAAAGTAAAATGAGGAACAATTCTAGGTAAACACCTGCAGTATAGAGTAGAAATAACATTTCCCATTTATTTAACCTTTTGAGTGCCATGGTGCGTTGTGCACCCCTCTGGCATTCAAAAGGTAAAAAGGGACTTTTAGGCCTGGATTCATCAAGGTGCGAATGGATTAATACGCAGAAAAATCAGAGGATTTCTCTGCGTATTAACCATTCGCCCCCATTCAGCAACTTTCGATTTGTATCTGGCCATCGTGTATTCTTCAATAAGCGAGGGCCAGATAGATCTGCAAATGTCATCCTCTAGCTTCAAGCTGGTGAATCCCATTTGAATGCATGGGGCGAACACACTCATACACTAGGGTGACCACATTGCCCCTCTGCCATTCAGGGACACAGTGTGGGCGGGGTCAAATGACATCACATGCCCCTGTGCTGATGTCACTGGATGTAAGAGCAAAAACTGTGCTTTCTCAGAGGCATCACAGAGTTGTAAGCACTAGGAGGATATGAACACTGTGATTGCCTGTATACAGTAGACAGTCAGACAGTACACACACCACATCACACTGTATATTACACAGTGTGCTTACTCAGTGACAGTCTCAGTCTGTCTGATAGACGTTACTGCAGTGGTTACACTTACTCTCAGCACAGAGTCAGGACTCAGAAGGGGAGTCAGGCAGTCAGTCAGCACCAGCTGGCGAGACTTGGTATGCTTATTAATGTAGTTGGTATGGTTATTAACTTACATTGACTCAGGAGGACTAAGCCAGGGAGGGACTGGGAGTCAGGAGGAAGTTACTGTAGCGCTGCCAGCCAATGGGAGCCACTCAGTCAGCCGCGGGAGTTGGAACTCAGTCTCTCAGACACTGCAGTGTGAGCTGTTCTCTTCCAAGCTCTCTCCTGTTCATTTTCCGTCTTCCATTCTGTGTCTGCAGCTGCCTCACTGCTTCCAGAGACACAGTCACTCTCTGCAGCTGCAGTCTGCTCTCACTCTGCTTACTCTCATTCACTCTGGCATGCGTGCGTCAGCGAGGCAAGCGTGCGTAACACTTCACACGCACACAGACTAGTCACCAGCCAGCCAATGGGAGAGGAACACTGTGCAAATCCTCTCCCTTCATTGGCTGGTTTGGTGGTGCGTGCAGCGTGTATATGTAGACTGTGACTGAGCTCAGCTGGCCTGGCAGCACAGCGCAGATCAGGGCTCTAGAACACAGGGCTGACAGTGAGACTCTAATTCCGGGACTCTTTATTGTCCCGGGGAGGTATGATTCGGGACACAGGGCAACATTAAGGGACTGTCCTGTGCATTCCGGGACACATGGTCACCCTAGCACATGGCTTATAATTTTAAGTCCTTTGCTACTAGCCAGACCTGAAAAGTTACTCTCCACTGCAAGTCAAAACATACCCACCAGGGCTGAATTTGTACTCGCCATTAGCTAGTGGTGAGTGGAAATTTTGAGCCCTGCCCTAGCATACACATTTTTGCTTATGCATATATGTGTTTTTCCCATGACTGACTAATTTACGCAGGTTTCCCTGCTTTGCATACACAAAACAGGGAAACACGCAAAATCAGTGATGAATACCCGAAGGTATCTGTCAGTGATACGCTGCTCTACCCGCAGTTTGATGAATCCGGGCCTTAGACTACTAGGTTTAAAACCTACACTTAAAGTGACATTACTGCTTAATTTTTATATACATATACTAGTTGAACAGCCCGTTACACGGGCCACAGTGCCTCTGGCAGCCGGTCGCGGGGCAGTCACGCGCAGCTCCTTCGGAGCGCCCAGCTCTGTATCAGCCGCGGCGCGGGCAGTCTGTACTGTGCATGACTGCCGCACGCGCAGCAGTGTCTACTGCGCATGTCGGGCGTTACACACAACTTAGCGAATTATTATATATAGGATATAGCAGGGTTTATCCTGCTGAGTAAAACAAGGGAACTCTGACTGCTGAGAAATATATGCCAAGGTTTTTTTCAGCTCAAACTTGAATTTGTTTTGGGTGCAGTACCTCTGTGGCCTGAAATTTTGCAGTGGCGCTTTTGGTCATTTGACCAGTAGCCTGCATAGGTTGCTGTAACAACAGTGACACTAAAATTCTAGGCTATGGAAAGTAATGCGCCAAACAATGCAAGTTTTTGTTGCAATAACTTTGGAATAAGTCTTCTCCTAGCAGTGGAAATACTCCTTGTTTTTCTCAGGAGGATAAGCCCTGCAATTTGAAGCATTACTATCCATTGTAAATATGTCCTGTGGAAATATACATTCTGCAAGACGCTAGGACCCACTTTTGCAGAAGCCATCTTGATAGGTGTCTCCTAAGTTATAGCGCATTAATGTCAAAACTGAATAGAAAATGTGTAGGTAAAGAGAGAACATTTCTGGACATTTTGAGGCGATGGGAGGAATTTATATATTTGGAGGAAAATGTAATAATAAGCAAATTATTGTATTTTGCACCCATTTTCATGATTACAAATATGGGTTACAGTGTCTCAAGGCTAGGAGCCAGGTTGCACTTACTCATGCTTATATGTGTGCTTTCCTCTCAACTAGTTAACACAAAGGCCGAGGTCCGGTTTCACTTATCGTCAGCGGACTGGATCCCGGAAGATATCAGGCAGAAGATCTCTGTACAGGTGAAAAACTTCATCTGTCATCATTTCTACTGTGCCAATGATCCCATCTTTGGTGTAAAAGTTGGGTTTTCAGGGGCTGTAAACAGGCCATGATTTAAAGGAGCAGTAAACTTTTTTTATGAAAACAAATATTTTACAGAGCACTTCCTGCTGAATAAAACAAGGTCACTCCCATCGCTGTCAGATGTTTTATTCAAAATATATAGCAGTTAAAATAACCAGGAAGTGAATTTACTGTGTTTACTTCCTGCTAGTTCTAACTAACAGGAAGTGACAGGCAGTTTCTATCACATTCTATGGAGAACTGTAGGTCACTGACCTTTTTTGACTTTCTTCTCCATTAGAATGTAACAGGAAATCTAATTAGAGTTTGACCACTAGAGGGCACTGCTAATGTAAAAAAAACATGGGTTTAAACTGTAATAACTCTGGAAATATAAATCTCTTGGCAGTGGGAGTACCCTTATTTTACTCAATAGTAAAATCCCTACAATATATATTTTTTCATTAAAAAAAGTTTACTGCTCCTTTAAGATTTTCCCTGATTGAGAACAGATAGATCAGTCAGAATGAGCGAGTCACTAATTGTCACCTATGATTAACTCTTTAAGGACCTCAGGAGGGCACACCACATTAAAGGATTATCCAGGGGAACTTTTAAATTCTGGCTTGTCCGTCTAAAAGCTTTAGGAGCTAGTGAAGCAGGTGCATGTTTGTTGAAATAACCCATAAAATGTGTGTACTGAAATAAAATTATAGGAGACTGTATTCCCAGGTTCTTGAGCTTTTTCAACCCCTGACTTGCTCATCTTTACTTGCTTGAAGATTCAGTGACCCCCTTTTTTTTTAAGCTGCTTTCTGTCACAGACCCCTGAATCTCACACCACTTTCTGTCTTCCCATTTGTTCATACGCCTTTCTCTCTCCCTTCTACTTTTTTCAGTGTTTCCTGTTTTTTTTTGTTTGTTTATTAGATATAAACACATACATCTTTTCACACTAAAAACATCAAATATCTTGACAAAAACCAATACTACATATCAAGACCCAACAATCATACTTGTAGACGACATATTAATTACTCAAAACAGTCTCCCCCAACACTCCCACATATCCTCACCCCTCTCTCCAATACCCATAATCTAGGGCATCTAAAGCTTTAAACCTCTCGTGTTTCAGCTAATCACCCACCAAATTGCTGTCTCTCCTACTCATTTGGCTCATCCACCACAAACCCAACTCCATAGCCAACTGATAATATAATTGGCCGACTATCGCCTCCCAAGGACCAACAGTAGCCGCCTTCCATTGTCTAGCAATCATAACCTTAACCGCCACCATACAATGTGTAACCAATATTCTATATGACCTATCCATTTGTGGCCATCCTATATGAAGTGCCGGATTTACATCTCAGGAGCCTGTAGGCACAGAAATCTGAAGCGTCCCCCCCATTGGCCATCTCCACTGGACACCTACACAATGCTCCAAATCTCCACATTACCCCCCTCATAAGCATAATGCCCTCACGTTGCCCCCCATCAGCTCCAACTTGCCTCATCAGCTCCAACTTGCCCTCACATTGCCCCCATCAGCTCCAACTCGCCTCCATCAGCTCCAACTTGCTCTCACATTGCCCCCATCAGCTTCTAACTTGCCCTCACATTGCCCCCCATATCTGTTTCCTACCTCCCTGGTGGTCCAGCTGCAGGAAAAGTCTGTGCCTCCTTCGGCACAGATCTGTATGCTGTTGCTCTCGGTCTTCTCTTCAATAATGCAGAGCGCTGGAAGATGATGTCATCTCCCAGCGCTTTGCATTACTAAAGAGCAGAGGAGGGAGCAACAGCATAACAGATCTGTGCCGAAGGAGGCACAGACCTTACTATGCGGATAGTTACTGCTGCTACTGTACGCAGCGTCAGCGATGTAATAAAAAAAAAATAAATACATAAAATTGATTTCAGTGACAGGCGTCCCTCTGTGGGGTGTGCCTGTAGGCAGATGCCTTATTGCAAATCTGGCCCTGCCTATATGTAACAAAGCAATCTCTGGCCTTCTCTGCATTTTAATTTCCCCCATTCCATCCAACCAGTCATACATTGCCTTCCACAGAGGCTGAATCTTCTCACAGGCCCACCACCTGTCTTTTTTTTTTTTTTTCTGATTCATTTCTTGTTTATCATTTCCTCATAATTCCTTTATCCATGGCTTCTCTCCTTTATCCGTTTCCCTCGTCCATCCTCGACTACTTTTTCACACTGACTCCTAACTCTTACTGAGCTCTCTTCACCTACTACTCTTTTGGTCTATATCCTCCTCTCTGAACCTTCCTTGTGTTTGTTTGTTTTTTATCCCTTATTCAGTGTAAAAATCGTATAAACAGAAATGGTGAGCTGATCGTAGTTTCAGAAACGAGTCGCTACCAGATGCGCAACCTTGCAGACTGTCTGCAGAAAATTCGTGGCATCATCTCCGATGCCAGCCAGAGACCAAGAGTGGAGACCAAGGAAGACGCAGAGGTCCGCAGAAAAAGGTACATGAAAGGGATAATAATACTTAAAATGTAAAAAACAATATGTTGTAGGGTTTATCCCCCTGAGTAAAACAAGGGTACTCCCACTGCTGAAAGGTGTTTTATTCAAAAGTTATTAATTTTCAAAGTTGAATTTTTTAGGTGCAATATCACAGTGGCCTGAAATTGTACAGTGGCGTTGTTGCTACACCATCCTATGAACAGCTCTGGTCCCGGGACCATAAATCTCCATAGGATGGTGTAGCAACAGCGCCACAGTACAATTTCAGGCCACTGTGATATTGCACCTAGAAAATTCAACTTTGAAAATTAATAACTTTTGAATGAAACACCTTTCAGCAGTGGGAGTACTCTTGTTTTACTCAGGGGGATAAACCCTACAACATATTTTTTTTACATTTTAAGTATTACTATCCCTTGAAAGAGACATTGTACAGCCACAATTGTCCTAACATCGTCAGACATGAGAATAAGGTCACTAACCCCCTAATCTGTCCTGTCTGATTTCAGAGTGGAGAAAATGAACCAACAGCGTTTGCAGCAGAAGCGGATGGAGTCTACAGTAAAACAGAGCCGCAGAGTGAGCCTAGATTGAGTGAAGATGTAGGGCCATTCAGCTGTATGGATGGTGCTGGAGTTCTCAGTCCCGCAGAGTCAAGTCTTTCAGCCTTATTCAATAAACAGTTCTAGACGCAATAAGCTGCACCCCAGACAAATTCCCAAGCTTACCATTGATTTATATGGGGCTTTTAACCCAGTGAATACTAGAGGTCTCCAACTCGTTACTTCACAATGTGTTAAAGGGATAGTAATACTTCATTATAACTTTATTTTATTTTGTAGACATTAAAAATACATGAAGAATGATATAAGTCTTATCTCTCAGACCTTTATGGTTTATGAGATATTCACAAGCAAAGTTTCCCCTTCCGCCCCTTTTACCTAGTGTAAGACATCTCTTCTCAGATGTGGAATACAGTCCATAGACCAGACAGATAACAGCAGGGGACAGTCTTCTTCCTATGAGAACAATGAAATCCCTGCCCACCTTGACAAGCTTTTCAGGTTTTTCCCTTATCCTAATTGAAGATTGTCCCTCTCTGCAGTCTATCTGGGCACCTCCCTTCTGCCCTGGCTGAGAAGTGTTACATCAGTAAAAGGGTCGGGAGGGGGACACTTTGCTTGTGAATATCTCTTAAACCATAAAGGTCTGAGAGATAAGACTTATATCATCCTTCATGTTTTTTTAATGCCTACAAAATAAAATAAAGTTAAAACGAAGTATTACTATCCGTTTAAAGACCCCTCTAGTATTCTAGGGGTAAAAGGGATAGTAATTTGTAATTTATGCTATAGGATTGAGTATTCTATATTAAATATATAATATGTATGTATATTTGTATGCTGATCTGTAGCTGTATAAGCAAGCATAAGTTTGTCGTTTTACTTTTATTGTATAATTAAGGTTCCCCCTGCTGATCCTTTTACTTTCCTGAAGCTGCATCTCCTCAGATCTGGAATCCAGTCCCAGGACTGGACAGATCGTAGCGAGGGACAATCTTCTTTCCTTTAGTGAAAGGAAAACTCTACCCTCTTGATGAAGGACGGCAGATTTTTCCTTGCTTACTGAGGTAATTAAAAGGGGCGGGAGGGGGAAAATTATTATACAATAAAAGTAAAACTGCAAACTTATGCTTGCTTTTACAGGTACAGATCAATATACAAATATATATAGAATACTCGATCCAGTAAAAATGACACATTACTAACCCTCTAAATAAGTGGAAGTTTTTCTTTCTTTGCTGTGGTACAGTTATCTCCAGACTTGTACCTCTTTGTTATATTCTGTATGGGACTTAGTGACAGGAATACATCTTCTGACACAGAAAAGAACTGCAGTATTGAGCCTTTGGTACACAAAGGATTATGGACACTGAAGTGAATGCTCCAAAATGCCTCAGCACTATGCATCTCTTGAGTCTAAGATGGGAGTCAGATTGTCTTTTTTTTCTTTCTTTTTTTTTTCTCTCCCCCCTCCCCCAGCACAAAATAAAATTAATTAAAATGGATCCTTCTTTATAGAAGCACAGTGTTCAGTCTCTGATTTATGTATTTATCTGAATATTACATTCATGCAAATCGCCAAACCCGGCAGACAGCTAGAGCGGATCATGGGACAGAACAGTGACCACCACAACTGTTCAGCTAATCCTATGACAGTGATGGAACGTTGAGACTTTAAAGGGATAGTAATGTTTCATAATAAAAGCAGCTCTAATTAATCATCATAGTATTTGGACTTTGGAGAGTGTTATTTCAATTCTGTCAGAGTTGTAGTTAAAGAGTAATTCAATGACAAAGTATCCCCCTCCTGCCCCTTTTACTGATGTAACACTGCTCAGCCAGATCAGAAGGGAGGTGCCCAGGTAGACTGCAGAGAGGGACAATCTTCAATTAAGATAAGGGAAAAACCTGAAAAGCTTGTCAAGGGGGACAGGGCTTTCATTGTTCTCATAGGAAGAAGATTGTCCCCTTCTGTTATCTGTCTGGTCTATGGACTGGATTACACATCTGAGAAGAGATGGCTTACACTAGGTAAAAGGGGCGGGAGGGGGAAACTTTGCTTGTGAATATCTCTCAAACCATAAAGGTTTGAGAGATAAGACTTATATCGTTCTTCATGTTTTTTTAATGCCTACAAAATAAAACAAAGTTAAAATGAAGTATTACTATCCCTTTAAGGTCTCTCTCTCTTCAGTCTCTTGGAGCTGTGAGATTAGTCTGTGTAGACTTCAAGCTATGGGCTGTGCATACAGCAAGTGAGGCTCTGGGCTTAAGCCATAGACTTCTGTGTTTAACCCAGCCCCCTTATCATCCGAGGGGATCAGTTTTCTGATACCCCTAAATGGCTGACAATAGCCATTTTAGGACTGTACAGATTAGCCTCTTGGCTTTTTAATAAAGGTCTGATGTTCAAAAAGAAAAGCTGAAGTAATTCTGCGTTAAATGAGCAGTAAACATTTTATGTTATAGAGCTTTTCCTGCTGAATAAAACAAGGGTACTCAAAGTGCCGTCAGTTGTTTATTCAAAAATTATAACAATTCAAATAATGAGGAAGTGACTTTACTGTGTTTACTTCCTGATAGTTCTAACTGACAGGAAGTGACTCAGCAGTTTCTATCACATTCTATGGAGAACTGTACGTCACTGACTTTCTTCTCCATTACAATGTAACAGAATAACTAATTGGAATTTGACCATTAGATGGCACTCTTAACATAAATAAAACATGGGTTTAAATTGTAATAACTCTAGAAATATGCATCTCTAGACAGTGGGGGTACTCTTATTTTACTCAACAGGAAAAGCCCTTAAATATATAGTTTTTCATTAAAAAAAAGTTTACTGCTCCTTTAAACTAACTGCACCATAGGAGACACATATACATTCCCATTGATTTAAATGGGTCTTTTTACTTCCTGAATGCTAGGATGGTCTCCAACATATTGTGAAGTAATTGCATAGGGGACCTCTCTAGTATTCAAGGGGTTAACACTTTGAGTGTCTGAGATTTACGCAAACCATCTGGCACTCAAAGGGTTAAAGGGACAGTAATGTCCCAGAAAAAAAATCTTCATAGTTTTGTACTGCTTAAAAAAATGCAATTATATGCAACAAACCCTATTGATTTGAGAGATATTCAGCACTAAAGTTCCTCCTTTCCCTGACGTCAGCGCTGTGCTGACTGCAGGGGAATCTTGTCCGGGGACCAACTTGCGGCTCTGCAGCAGAGCCGCAATCCCGTTATTGGAAAATAATTACTTCATTGGAACGGTCTACAAAGTGTGCCTGGTTTGCAAGCACACTTTGTAGACCATTCCAATGAAGTAATTCGTTTTAAATGACGCAATTACGGCTCTGCTGAACAGCCTTCTCGTGGCGGCCAGCACAGATCTCCTGCGGTCAGCTTTACAGCTGACAGCATGAGAAGGGAAACTTTAGCTGAGGATATCTCTCAAACCATAGCGGTGTAAGAGATAGTATTTGTTGCATTTTTTAAGCACTATAAAGATTTTTTTCTGGGACATTACTGTCCCTTTAAACGGTCCATTTAAATCAATATGGATTCCCATAAGAGCAGACTTAGTAAAACATAATAATTGCCCTTCAAGCTAAGGAAACGTGTGAAGCGGTGATATGGAACGATGGACGTTGTAGTCTCCAACAGGGAAGGGTGAAAGTTGTGCCTAAAAGAGAAACCTGTGAAAAATAGCAATTTTCTCATTCCGCAAAAATTCCTTAGAAGAGTACAGTTTTTCCACTTTTTTTCTTGAGCTTTGAATTCAGTGATAATAATGTGCAATTTCCTCCGATATGTAAGAGTTTCCCCACATGTATTCCTGCAGTATAGAAAGAAGTGTCTGTTTACTGCATTGTTGGTCTGTGGTGGCAGCTTAGTCCTACTGGTAACCACACATACTGAGCTCTCCACTGGCGTAACTATAGGGGTCGCACCCGTGCACTCCAGGACCCAGCCTTCCCCTGTGACCCGTCCACCTGGCGCCCGCAATCTCCTGCCGGCGCTCTAGTAATGCAGAGCTCTAGGAGATGACATCATCTCCCAGTGCTTTGCATTACTAAGAGGACTGTGCGGGAGCTCCAGGTAGGAGATGGGGGCATTGCGGAGATTGAGGTGCATTGTGTGTGTGTGGGGGGGGGAGGCCATGGCACTTCTTGTAACAGGGCCCAGTGGCTTCTCGTTACACCTCTGGAGCTCTCCCAAGCCTTTTCCCATTGGTATCCAACAAAAACCACTCATACTGATCCCCCAACCTTGTCCTACCGGTAACCATAACACCACACATACTGACCATCCCCGCCTTGTCAAATTGGTAACCATAGAACCATACATACTGATATTCTAACCTTGTTCCACTGGTAACCAGAGAACCACACATACAGACCTCTCAACCTTGCCCCACTGGTACCCGTAAACCACATGTACAGAGTATGACAAACACCCTCTTTCCCCAGAAATAAGAGAGGAATTATCTAGCTTTAGAAACTATAGGTTGAAAACTGCAACATTCTTATTGGAAATGTATTAGGGTTAGCTAAATGGTGGATATCTTATGGGTTTTCTATGTGTGGAAGATTGTGGGTTTTCTAACAAAACTCCAAGGGAAAAAAGCAGGACTTTCTACACATTCCCTAGAGTTCAAAAGCTGGAAATCTTCCCTGCCCCTGTTCTATCATACTGAATATGCATGCTTTTTTCAAACAAGAGTAACTTGTATTTTAAAGGGAGAGTAATGTAAAATCTTCATAGTATTTAGGCCATGGAGAGTGTTATTTCAATTTTCTCAGAGTTGTAGTTCAAAAGTAAATGAATGATAAATGATCCCACTCCTACCCCATTTTACCTAGTATAAGCCCCCTCCCCTCAGATGTGGAATCTGGTCCTGGGACGAGAAAGATGACAGCAAGGGACAATCTTCTTACTGTGAGCATAAGGAAAACCCTGCCCCCCTTCACAGGTTTTTCCTTATGCTCATTGAAGATTGTCCCTGTCTGTGATCCACATACCTGGGAACTCTCCGGATTTGCCCCGGAGACTCCGGTTCTGACAGAGCTTTACCGGGTCTCCGGGGCAGAGGCAGATTCCTCCGGATGTGGAGAGTTTCTATTGAAACTCTGCCACATCTGCTTTTCCTCCCGTTGTGCCTCCGTCCCCAGCCTTCTGTGTGACACATTTAACCCTCTGAGTACCAGAGTGGTACGGAATGCATTGCTTTGCAATGCATTCCGTACCACTCTGGCACTCAAAGGGTTAAATCCCCCCCCCCCCCCAACACTCGAGTTAAGCCCCGCCCCTTTTGACGCGATTAGCGTCATTTTTGTTACCCCCTGCTGAACAGAGGACTACCCTCCGGGTAGCCCTCAGCAGGAAGTTCCCAGGTATGGTGATCCATACGGACAGTCTTGCTGCTCTGAGGTGAGCAGTGTGACATCAGTAAAAGGGGCGGGAGGAGGATACTTTATCATTCAATTACTCTTGAACTACAACTCTGACAGCAATGAAATAACACTCTCCATGGTCCAAATACTATATAGATTAATTGGAGCTGTTTTTATTGTGAAACATTATTATCCCTTTTAATACTAGTGTCCAACTAATTACGTGAAAACTGAAGAGATCTATAGCATTTAAAGTAGGCTGACCAGATCTCACCTTTAACTGGGGACACATAGGAAATAGGCATATTTCAGTACTTCACTGACATCAAAGCAGTCCTGCAGTATGTGTTTTTCCTATGCGTCCCCGGTTAAACGTGAGGTCTGGTCACCCTAATTTAAAGGGTTGCAGAGAAACTACATGAAGGCCTTTATTTGTGTTTGTAAATTTTGTGAAGCAGGAGGTTTAATAACAACTAGAGCAAACCAATTCGGTATGCTTCATTCAAATGTTATAGTTCACCCATGCATCCAGCGGTTCCCAATCCTCTCCTTAGGGGAGCCTAACGGGCCTTGTCTTTAAGATTTGCCTGCTTGAGTTCAGACAACTTATCAGAGCTTTAGGCATTTTATTAGCTCACCTGTGAACAAGCAATGGGCTGGATACCTCTGGTATAAACCATTGGTGGAAACTACAGTCCCTCCAGCTGTAAAGTGCCAGAGCATTACTCAAAGCATTGAAATTAGTTGTGTACCCCTTTGGCACTCAAGGGGTAAATGAGAATAAATTTCCATCCCCATATGATCCCCTCACTCTGACTGACACCTCTGTCTTGATGACCTAAGATAATATTAATTAATGCGTACCTCATAATATTTCAAATGGCCAAAGTGAGACACGTGTTTTAGGTGGTGTGGCTGGTGGGTGGGGCATTAGGAA